>JABUQX010015852.1:0-12500 GCA_015478945.1 Trachelipus rathkii | reverse complement strand
AATATTCTACTAGCCAAAAAGTATTCTATTCCACTACTACACACAAAAAACGGTAAGAGAAAATGTGGTTGACAGATTTTTTTTACAATATCCAAATCGTAGACCATTGTGTAAACTGATGAGGGAAAAAAGGTAGGACAATTTTTATGCAAAAATTGACGATCCTTTTCCCTGTACGACTCCATTTATCTAATGTCGGTCATTAGGGGCTAATAAAGGTTCCTTTCAAGCCCTACTTCGCTCAAACACATTTGGGTATTTCGTTGACAGCTCTGGCCTCGAGTCCAGATGGAGGACCTTCCTTCTAGAGCTTGAGAGAGTGTGTTTGATTTTTGACTTATGTTAATATATAGGCTGGTTTTTTTTTTTTTTTGTTTTTTTTATACTTTTTATTCTTTTTTTTTTTATCTTATGTTATGTTTTTTTTTTTGTTTTTTCATTTTTATTTTTCTTATTTTCTTGTTGTATGTGTTGGTTATGATTTTAGTGATTTGTGGAATTTGAGATTGTTTTAATTCGCTGTTATGCCGTAATACTGTAATAAAAATATTTGACAGAAAATTCTCTACCGCGCAAGTCGGATTCGATGGATACTTACGATCCTTATGCTAGAAAAAAAGGATCTCGCTTAATCCACATGAGTCACTGCTCGATACTCATTCCACTATATCATTATATACCTACTTATATATATTTATTATATATATATACATATATATATATAATATTATTATATATATATATATATACTATATATAAATAAATATTTTAATTAGACTAGAAATATAATTCTTAATATTTAACATTACAATGTTCACTAAATAAATTTTTTTGTAGTGTTATATATGTATAATATATATATTATATATATATATATACATTATGCATGCTTTTAATTTAATTTTATCATAATTTTATTTAAATTTTTGTTCTTTTCTTGTTTAGTTTAATTTTTTGTATGTAATTTTTTTGTTTGTTTTTTGTTGTTTTTTTTTTTTAGTATTTGAGCAAATTTGCCCCTTAATAAGAATATATATTTTAATATTAAAATTCTTTTTATAATTGTACAATGCCAATTATATAATCTACTCAGAAAGAATAATAAAAATATTAATCCAAATTAAATTTAAGAATCAACAATTTGGGTTTCAAATCCGAATAGGGCAAAAAAAAAAAAAAAAAAAGAAGATAAAAAAAAAAAAATTATTAATGCTCTTATTGCAAATGTGATTAGCAAATAGTCTGAAGCTGGAGTGAAAATGTAAAATGGAATTTTTTTCTGACAATGATAAGAAAATTAAAATAAAAAAGCCTTTTCCCATGAGTTCAGTCTCAAATAATATAAATGTTTTATTATATAATGATAATTAATAATAATCTTTATAAATATACAATTGTATGTTCGATATACTCATTTGTGCAAAAAAAAACAAAAATAAATTTAATAAAATAACTATTAATTATTTATTATTATATATTATATATATAATATTATAGAATAAATTATATATTTATATATAATATATTATATTAGAATTATATATATATTTATATATAATATATATATTTATATATATTTATTTAATATATATATATATAATTAATTATTTAATTATATATATATATATATTATTGGTCTGTCTATCATACAATATATATTTAAAAAAAAAAGGTAAATTATAGTAATAATAAAGTATTATTTACAGTTAAATAAATTTACACAAATTATAATTTTTATTTTTTATAATTTATTTATATTTTAAATTTATAATTTATTTATCTTATTTATATTTATTTATAATTTATATATTATAATATTATATATATATATATTTATATTATTATATTAATTAATATTATTTATTATATATTATTAATTTATATTTATTATTATATATATATATAACTTATTATTATTAAATATATATTATTTAATTTATTATATATATAATATTATATATATATAGTATATATTATATTTATATTATAAATTATATTATATTATATATTTAATATATTATATATAATTATATTATTATATATTATATTATATTTGGTACATTCATTTATTCTTTATCAGATATTTTATAACTGATTCAAGAATTAGTGATGATATTAATTATATTTAATTATATTATATATATTATAGATATCATAGTGCAAAAAAGGGATACTAATGAAATAAAGGAAAGGGATATAGTTATTAAAATGTCCAAAATTCAACGAATATCATGAAATGAAAAACATACATTATTTATTTAAACAGAAATTCATATAAAAGAGATCACATTATCTTACTGTTAATTATATTTCTCTTATTCTTGTGGGTGCTATCCGCATAAGGCAAGTAGGGATTTAATCGTAGTCTTTATGAGGAATGATGAAGCCTTCAGTTAAGGATATTTGACAGCTGTGAATTGAGCTCCATTTTTCAAAGTTCCATCTTTCTGAATTCCTTCTTTGACTCTCAACTCTTTTATACGTCCTCAGAGATATCTAGGTGTTGCATTTAATGTTCAGAACGTACATGCTCAACAAAAAATTCTATAATTAGTTTTATTATATATATATATATATAGTTATTATTATTATTATAATATCTAATATATTATAATTATATAATTTATTTTATATATATTAATATATATAATATATATATTTAATATATTATTATTATTATATATTAATATTATTATATATATTATTATATTTATATATATTATAATTTATATTATATATATTATATTATTTAATATATATATATAATTAATTATTTATATATTATTAATTATATTATTTAATATTTATAATTTATATATATATATTATATTTAATATAATTTATTAATTATTATATATATATATTATATGTATATATATATATAATATTAATTTTTATTATATACTATATATTTATTTATTTAATTTAATATTTTTAAGCCTATATATAATTATTAGTAAATATAGATTAATTTATCGGTGATATTCTAAAAAAGGTAACACATAATATTATGTTTAGTTTATTATATATATATATAGTCAAGTATAGTAAGACCCATATTTATTCACTAATTACTATATAGGGAGATATATATTTAAATTTATAGGTTATAATTAATAATTATAAATTGAATAATATGTATATTTGAAATTGTAAAAATTGTAAAATATTTGTCAATACAATATAAAATTTATGTAATCTTTGTTATTATAACTTAATTGTAAAGTATATACTTTAATTTGTATTATATTTATCTCCATATATATATATATGTCTATATCTAGTATAAATCAATATATTGTTTTGTAATATAATGATATTTGTGTGTGTGTGTTAATGAGCAATTTATAAATAATATTAATATTATAATATAATATAAATATAATTAAATATATTATAATACTAATTATATATATAAATTATTTTATTCTTCTTTCTCCCTCTATCCCTCTTCCCTCTTCTCTTCTCTCTATCTATTCCTTCTCTCTCTCTACTCTATTATTTCTATCTTATTTCATTATATTATTAATTAATTATTATATTATTTTTTAATGCCAATAATTTCTCATATTTATTACAAAGTTTGACAATTAAAACTAATACCATTACTATACTATTGCTTTCTAGTACAATTTATATAACATTATACCAGATAGTATGGTCTTTACCAACCTCCTAATAAAGTTACTAAATTCTATGAGTTAGCAGGTATACCTATACTAGGTATTATATTATATTATATATTATATATATAATATTATATATTATATTATATATGTACAAGTAGTGAAGTCGGTATAATCCTAGTTAATATTATTAGATTCACCGGAGCAATAGGTACGCCTAGTAATTAATAAATGAGTTATCAACTCACGATATAGTTATAAATATTTCAAAGTAGGCTTACTTATATAATATAATATAAATATATATATATTATATATATATATATTATATATAATATAATAATATTATATATTATATAATATATATATATTTTAATATATATATATAAATATATATATATATAGATATATATATATAATATAATTAATATATATTTATATTAATATATATTAATTATATATATCATATATTATATATATATATATTAATATAATAATATTATAATATATTATATATATATATATAATATATATATTATATCATATATATTAATATATTAATTAATATTAATATATATATATATTTAATACATATAATATATATATTATATATATATATTAAATATATATATATATATATATATATTAATATTAATATATTATATATTATTAATATATATATATATATATAATTATATATATATATATATATATATTATATATAAATATAATAGTTATATATAATTATATACATATATATTAATAAGAATATTACATTTCAAATGGATAATGAGATAGTAAAATAATCCAACATTACCATTTAATAATCACATATAAATTTCATAAATAATAATACCTATAAAATGATATTATTTTTATATATATTATATTAATATAATTAAAAATAAATTATTCATATCATCTATTGATCTTATATATATATACTTTATATACATATACTAATAAAATGTTTTGTAATTTACCTACCGTTATGATTATTGTATGTAAGTTATGACTCTATTGTACTCTTGCGATATAAAGCCAGTTTCTGGCTTAAGGGTCATTTTCTTCTAGTTAGTAGAATAGAAAAGTCATGTTATTTTTGAGTCCTATTTATCTTATGAGTAGATAGTAAGTAATGTACTTTTATTTTTACGGTACGTTATGGGTGAATAGGTAAAATGCCAAAATATAAATCTATATATTACTAAAACTCATAACTAAAAATTATAGTTAATCAAATCAATAATTCATTTATAACAATAATAATATGTTTATAAATATAATTAACATGAATATCTCATTTATAGATATGATGAGTTCATAAGTACATTAGTATAAGTATAGGTCTATATAATGTCTCCACGAAACTTATGTTAGTCTATCTAATCTTGTTTGATAAAAATATATGATCAAGAAATAAGAATTTAGCGATTATTATTTATTTATTTGTATTCACTTATAGTCTTTTCTCACAATTGTGCATTATATTTCATTCATATAATTCAGACATTCCATATTTTTCTTCATATTCACTAGGTGAAAGGCTAAGAAGTTTTATATGTGACAACTCTCACAATAATGTTTCTTCGGATGTTTGCTATTAAAGAAACAAATTTTTATAAATCAAACTATACATTATTATATTTCACATATATATATATGAACTTAAAGAGCTCTAGTTGCTGTCACTAATTATAGAGACTGAAATTGTAGTACATTAATGAAGGTGTAGCTGTGTGACAGAAGAAAGACAAAGATTTGAGGTCTATAAAATAAAATAAAATATAAAACATACAATATATTTTCTTATAGCTGTGTGTGATTACAGATTTCACGATAACCCAAAGAATCCTATCTTTTAAATGTTATTTGAATTAGTTAAGTGATCTATTTAAATAATTTTTGCATTATTATCGTTATTATTCATTTTCATGTATATAATTTATATCTTTATTAACATAACTCCTTGATTTTATCTGATCCTCAATTCCCTGTGGTTATTATTTTGCCCATTATTATTATTTTGAGTTATATCTGGAGATAATCTTTTCATATTTTTTCACTTATTTAAAATTTGGTAGTCAATATACTTGGCTCATTTTATTATTATTAGATACCTATGTGCAATTCGCTTGTGTTCACGTATATTTGCTTCGGTATTTTTGATGAACATGTTTATATCTCGACTGCGGATATAAAAAATCATTGGATATAAATAAATGTTAAGTAGTACTAAGAAATGTTATGTAACTCTTACGCGTGAGAATTGTTAATGAAATAAGAAGTGATAAGCGTGTTCAGCTTAGAATTTTCTCTTCGAGAGTAACACTTTTGTTACTCAACTCCACGTAGATCCTAGTAATGTTTCTATTTATTCAATCTCGATGAAAATGAGATTTTCAATAGTTAAAAGCAACCTCTTAAAACATTTCTTCATTAGATTATACACCATTTGATTTTGCGGGTTGTCCAATCGAAAAGTCCAAACTTATAAAATATAAATATATTAAAGCATTTACGTAGTATTAATGCATTTCAATAATCTCTCAAGAAAGATTCCTTACTTTAAAAATATAAATAGCTTACATAAACTCTAGCCGACTCTCGTATAACCTAAAGAGTACATCTTCACTGGTACCAACAATAGATCTCTCATATTTAATTATTATATATATCCTTGATTTGTCATGCTTAATATATTTTTACTCGCACTTACTTATTATTATTATTTATTGTTATTTATTTTTTTTTGAATTATTGAAAAATTATATGCTGATGATCTTCATATGCCATCAAAAAATTTGAATCGCTTTAAAAATATTCACTCGGCTCTCTTTTCATGGAGAGAGAGAGAGTGGATTTGAACGCGCCCCCCAAAAGCCCCCCCCCTGGCTACGACTAGAGAGATATATAAGTATTAGAGAGAGTAGATAGAGAGAGAGATGAGAGTAAGAAGTAATATAATATATGAGAGAGAGATAAGAGAGAGAGATTTAAAGATGTATTTTATGAGAGGAGATAGAATGAGTAGAGAGATAGAGAGTTTGAAGATATGAGTGAAGATGAAAAATAAAATATGTGAGATATATGATAGAATCTTCGTAATATTAAATAAGTTATAAATTTAGAATAACCAAATAAATAATGATATACCATAACATGATTCTCGAAAACCCTTTAATTCGATAATATAAGTCAAATTAATAAAATATGTTGTATAGATGCGTCGACTGGAACGTTATTCAGTGAGCGTGTCGAAGAAGTTGAAGAGGGCCTACGTGTAAGGATCCGTCGTAAAATGGATAAGCTGATATAATAAACAGTCGATTGGCATCTGATATCATAAGCACTATTTCAATCATATACTTCTTAGCGTACCTGGTTAATATAATCTGATATATATATATTATATATATATATATATATATATATATATATATAATAATATATATATTATATATATATAATATATATATATATATATATATATATATATTTAAATATATATATATATAGATATATATATAATTATATTATATATTATATATATATATATAATAATATATATATATTAGCACCACTTAGACTTTTGAACATAATATAAGGTATATATATATAATTTATTCAAATACATTATGAATAATTTTGGTAATATATATATATTTATTAATATATTTATACGATGAAATAAGAAATAAGATAATATTTCCTAAGATATGGTATCGTGTATCTCTCTTATGATGGGTGAGGGTGCTATTCCTCCGCTCAATGCTTAACTCTTCATTTTAAATTACCAGGTGCTTGACCTATTAGATAACCATATAATTTTATCGAGATAGTAAATTTAATAAAGATTTCATAGAGAATAAGCTTCTTTAACATCGAATATAATACTATTTACACATTAGAAATTTAGGTGATTTATTCTTAATTAAGTCAATATCAGTTTGGCGAAAGAATTTCTTAACCGAAATTGAAGCTATCTTTGTATCTAATAATCTCACACAGCTCCATTATGCGAGTGATTATTTGGCGTTGATTTTATAAAAGCACATAGTATAGGTCCATATATTGGATATAGGTACTTTCTCCTAGTTTGATACGGCATGTATTCGTGCGACTTTGCTCCAGCGCCAAAGGGACATCTGGTGTTTCTGCAAATCCAAATCGTAATGTTACATATTTCTCAATCGTGATTTCGTGATATGTTTAATAGTGTGTGATAAAATTAGTCGAATGCTCTTATAGATGAGTTATCACCATCTAGGGTTTCCTAATAATATTTGACTTTTAGTTCACATCATAATTCATAAGTACTTTCTACTACCAAATTGTTCCTTATTGACAGCAGTAGTTCTGTCAATAGTGGTGCTCCTCAAAATTTTGTTTTCGATCCGACTTTGTCAGCTGCTCTTGCAATTCTGTACATTTTCACGTCAATAATTCTTCTTGCCATTATTAGCCATCTTCGTATTCATAATTTTAGTATACCTCATTTTGAATAATGACAGCAGTCCCCTCATAGCTTCAAACTTTTCTCAGATATTATTGCATATGTGACTCAAGATGAGATCTAAATAAGGGATTCCCACAACCTTATAGGAATTTAACTTTTTAAAGTATCCAACTCCTCTATATAATTCTCTACTTTCAAAAACTCTTATTATTTTTTTACTTTCAATGGCTCAATTGTCTCACTTGTGAATAATATAAACATCATTGGTATTCAACAATAAACGTCAACTTGGCTTAGAAAACCATCAATATCTAACATAATGAGCACATTTTCATAAGAGAATACTAAATAGTTTAAATAGAGTATAGTATATTGGACTTGCTGTGTCTTTATGCGTTTTAGGATAGCTCATATATCTAAATATATATCTAGATACAAAAAAACTCCTAAAGTATTTTATTTTCAACCTTACTATGGCATCAGAGAAAGTTGTGTACATATATGATCGGAGGGATAGCAACAGATAGTAAATTTGCGAATAAGGCGCTAATATAGTAAAACACTAATATAGTTCTGATATTTCATAACTTTTCAATGTATTTTACCGAGAATTTATAGTTTATACTTTAAATGGTCATACGTCGTGTAAACTAGTTTATATATTTTCACATATTAATATGAACAAATATAAGTATTGATACAACTAATATTCAACTAATAATCTAAAATTTTATATAATGTTCTCAATTAATAAATCTATATAATTCTAAATTTGCATAATTTAGTTATTTAATTAAAAGGATGACTCAATCAACTAGTGTAAATGAAATCTCTCTATTCAATTAATATTTCTATAATAGATTTATATATATAAAATCTCTAATAATATTTTATAATAAAAAAATGAATCCATTCAAAATACTTAATATTATTATTCATACTTATACTCACTCATAAGACTATATAAATCGTGTAATTTCGAATACTAACTTATTAATATTAATAAATTTCAGTAATTACTATATATATTTGAAATAATAATTAATTATTATATTATTGCATTATTATATTTCAATGTTAATAACATTTCATATCACAATGTTCACAGAACAACGTTATTATCATCTACTTAAATAACATACTCCTTAATCTAATAATGAAAATTAATTTAAAACGATATAATTCTGAAATAATGATAATATATATCATAATCTTATTCTATCTATGACTATACATCATCAATGAAATAAAAGGAAAAGATATGTGTGTTACTCATAGTTTATATTTTAGATAGAATTCTACCCAATACTAATTGATAAGATAAAAATTGCAAATTATTTTTGGAAGAGACTATTTAATTGGAACATATTTATCAAAACTGAGAGATCATAAAAAATGTTATTTAGATACATTGATGCGCTCTCAGCTTCTATACTTAAAATGATGTAGAGAGGACATAGAGATTATAACATAGATTTAGATTATACACTCTTCCCTCACATACATAAACATACTCCTAAAGCCTACTTAATCAAATGATTGAGTTAATAATATCAAGTATATGAATACATACTATATCTCGTATTCTATATAACCGAAGAATACGAAGTGTGCATTATAGTAATACTATTAACAAAGATATCGCATAAAATCGCGCTCGCCGCGTATGAAATAAAAGAGATATAATTAGAGTAATAATACATTACATCGAATTTAAAAGATCAAAATATACTAGCCGAAAGAAAGCCATAATATTCTGTTTTGATTAATCAACTCCTTAATTGTATGACCTCACTCAAGATACATAGAAATAGATTATTGATTGTAGTTTGAGTGTTTCTATAGTATTTTCGAATTTCCTATAACGATTCAGTTCTTTAATATATAAAGTGACACCACAACTACGTAAGTACGTCTCCTCCTTTATCGTAATGATTGATCTCTTCACTCAAAAAAGAGAAATAATCACAAGAGTTTTTAATTTCAAATTTCTAATAATTCTTACTTTGTATATGACTATATCAATACCAGTGAGAGGACGTACAATAAATTTAAATCAAATTGATATTTGATAATGAGTGAATTACTTTATTTATAAGGGTAAGTTTGAATTTTGTAAATATAATCACTAGACACTGAATATTATTACTTCTACATTATATTATTGTCAAGGGTTTGGTAAGTTGAGGTATGATGTTATTCGGTGAGTGTATAATTTATGAATGTTAGATAGTATAGGGTCTGAGAATCAGCATATATAAGTGACAGTTAATAACATGTTGTTTCACCGCAAGTTCTATAACTACAACTCATATATCAACACACCACACACTACAAACTTATATTACTATATATATATATATATATGATATAGTTTAATATATAATATATATATATATTAATATATATATATATATATATATATATATTATTATATTATATATATATATATTATTTATATTAATATAGTATTAATATATATATAAATAAATATATACATATATTTATTTTATATTATATATAATATATATATTAATTATTATATATATAATATTATATATAATATATATATATATATATTAATATTAATATTAATAAAATATATATTTATAATATATATATATATATTATAATAGTATATATATATATTATTATAATATATATATATTATATATTAATATATATATATATATAATATATATATTAATATAATATATATAAATATTTATTATATGTATAATATATATATTAATATATATAATAAGTATATATATTTATTATATTATATATATATATATATATATATGATATATATAATATATATAATATAATATATATATATATATGATATATATTAATATATATATATATTATATATTATAATATATAATTATATATTAATTATATTAATATATATATATATATATATATATTAATATATATATATTATAAATATATATATATATATATATATAATATCGGTATATATATATATATATATATATATTATATAATATATATATAATATATAATATATATTATATATACTATATATATTAATAATAATATATATATATATTATGATATATATATATAATATATTAATATATTAATTAATATATTATAGTAGATGAGAGTGAGATATATAGATGAAGATAGCTAGAGAGATAGTGTATGTAATGAAGAGAAAGAGTAGTATGAAGACTTTCATGAGTAATATTAGGCTACTTATAATAGATTATTATTCTTTCATAGATGATGTAGAGTAGGCGGTACTTTATCTCATAGTAAGATTAATTGTGACTGGGCGATTGAAGGTTGGATAGGTGGTCGAAAAGATATGATAAAAAAAGTAGCCTTTGGGGATGAGAGAAATGAGAATAGTAGGGAAAGGCGATTAATCTATGTGAAGAGAAGGTTATATGTGTAAGTGATACTCTTCGGGCACAAGAATATTCATAAGTATTCGAGAGTTGGTATAGGTGAAGATGGTACGAAGTGTAAAGTATGATTGGTTTATGTTTTAGTAAAGAAAGTATGTGATGGACGTTATGTCAGTGAGGGTTAGGGATTGGCAATATCGGAACATTAGTTGTTATTTGTATAGAAATAAGTTAGTTTTTGAGTAGTGAGCTAATACATGTAGAGTATGATGAGAAAAAAACAAGGATAAGAATGTGTGTATTAATGAGATATACTATAAGAATAATAAGTATGATATAAGTCATAAATTAATAATAGTTAATAAATGTTTAAATAAGAATAAGTTAAGTGAATTAAGGTTATATAATAGGAATAAGTATGTGAATAACGCATTTGATAAATAAAATGAGTTCGGATGTGATTCTAATTTTCTGAAATAGTCTTAAATATAATAATCTGGGACCTGAAATGATTCAAGAAGCTATTATATTATATAGTAGTGCAATATAAGTATGTTAGTGTGTTATAGTGTGGTGTATTATATATATATATATAGATATAGATATAGATATAGATCTATATATATATTATATATATATATGATATATATGTGTGATTTGTGTTATTAGTGAGTGCACTTAGATATAATAGGAAATGAAGATACATATTAAATGGAATGGGTTGATAATGAAAGAGGTACTGATTAACAATAGACGGTTAAAACGTTTAATAATAATAAAAATAACCAATGTAAATGATATAGTGATTTTCGAAAGGATATATATGTTATATCATCATATATATACTATATAGTTGGTCATGGTAAAAATATATTAATAATTAGGAGTGAAATAAAAAGTGGTGTGAAAATATTAAAGTTGTGATTATATATGTAGTATACTTATAATAGAGGTTATAAGGATATATAGGTAATATAGAATAGTGATTTATTGAATGGTATTATATATATATAATTGTATATATATATATAA
>JABUQX010015851.1:25000-40000 GCA_015478945.1 Trachelipus rathkii | reverse complement strand
AATAAATTATTGAGAAAATGAGGGAGAAGAAGAATAAATTGTATTTAGTTTTATGGATTTGCAACAGGCGCGTATGATAAGATTTAATCAGGAAAAGTTCTATGAGGTGTTAGATTGATATTGTGTTGGTGTAAGCTTTTTGAATGAAATTAAAAGTATGTATGAGGTTAGTAAAGGCGTGTGTAAGAATAAATGGAGTCGAAAGGGATTTTTTAATATTAATAGCGGAGTGAGGCAGGTATGTGTTATGTTTCCTTGGTATTCAATTTGTATATGGATGGGAGTTATGAAAGAATTGAGGTGCAGGGGGAAGGAAATGGTGTTTGAATGATGTGAGATGAGAGAGAAGTGGGAGGGTTTCCCTTACCTATTTATATGGGGATGATTTGGTTTTACGTTTCGAATCTGAAGGGACTTTCAGAGAGGATTGGTAAAGAGATTTGGCAGGGTGTGTTAAAGGAGGGGTTTGAAAGTAAACGTAGATAAAAGTAAGGTTATGGTTGTGGCGTGAGTGGGGACAGTCCTCGGTGTGAAGTTTTGTTAGATGGTGAGCAGTTGGCACAAGTGTCTGAGTTTAAATATTTAGGTATATGTGAATTGAAAGGAGAAGGGAATGGATGATGCAGTGTGTAGGAAAGTTGTGAATGGCAGGAATAGGTGGCTGGTGCAATTAAATTTTTTGGTGGATGTAAAGGGACTAAGTCTTGAGTGCGCTAGGGTCTTACCTGTGTTCACGTATAGTAGCGAGATTATGGTCTAGAATCAAAGTACAATGTGTTCAGATGGACAATCTTAGGGGCTTGTTAGGTGTGAGAACAATTGAAAAAATGAGGAATGAACGTATTAGAGAGTTGTGTGGTGTTGTGTGAAGAAAGGTGTAAATGAGAGAATAAATGAAAGTACGTTGAAATGGTTTGGTCATGTGAAAAGGATGGATGATAGTCGATTGGTTAAGAGGATGTATATTGGTGAGTGTGCTGGAAATCGACCGACTGTTAGACCGAAGAAAAAAGTGGATTGAGTCAGTAAAGAATGCCTGGAGGAGAGAAGTGAGTTTGGCAGAGCGAGAAGAAAGGTGCATAATAGGAGTGAATGGCCGGGTTTTGTGAGGTACGTATATGGTTGTGGCCAACCTGCCAAGGGATGAACACCACATTGCCGAGATGCCATAGTGAGGGTCCGTCGCGGTCCCGTGAAGCCCTAGATTGGATTTTCTGACTGCGACTTGGCTTTCTTTTCGACTTGTGTCATATTCTTTTACTACTTTTCTGTTTCAGGTGCATGTTACGAACCTTATCCAAAGTTTTGGGGAGAGAACTTTTTCAGAGAAGGTGGGTTACTGTATATATATCATATCTATATATATAATATATATATGATATATATATAATATATATATATATATATATATATATTATATATATATATATATATATATATTATATATTATATATATCTATACTATAAGTGAAGGCTTGTTTCATGAGCAACGAAGGATAACTTCTAAATATAAAAAAATTTCTTAACTTCAACCTTAGTACCTCGATCTATCTATCTATTATCTATCTATCTATCTTTCTATCTATTCTATCTATCTATCTACATAATACAACCCAAAAAACATCCAAATATATACCTATATATATATATATATAATTATTATATATATAACATATATATATATATATATATTATATATATATACTATATATATATATATATATGATATATATATATATATATATATATATATATATATATATATATATATATATATATATATATATATATATATATATATATATATATATATATATATATATATATATATGTACAACAGTTTATAGGTCCTCAGTTGTCGCTGAAGAGATAACTGAGTACATTTCGGTCAGCGAAAACTTTAAAATTGTCAAAATGAGAAGTATGAAACTGTTCCCCCATATATTATATATATATATATAATGACGACAATTTTTCATACATCTATAGTATATATATATATATATATATATATATATATCTGCGATTGATTTGTTCCTAGGGAACCTCAATTTATAGATGAAAAGGAAGACAAACACCGAAGATAGTGCCATAGTATATTCAGAACGTTTCGCGCTAAAGCTAAGCGCATCATCAGCTATAAGTAAATAATAAAATATAAATGAACAATGTCAATAATATTTACGATTATATAAAATATATAAAATATATAGAAAACTAGAATTATATAAAAATTACAAAGATTACAAAAAATTACAGGAAATTACAAAAAATTACAAAAAATTAAATCTATTATTAACCTCGTTTTACTAACCTTACATACTGGATGAACCATAAGAATGAATAAACAAGATTAAATCCGAGCACTATTTATACCTAAATTATACATAAATTGGTTGGTTGTTTGAAACTTACTATACTTAAAAATCAATATTTATAACAGTATAATAAAATGAAAATTATAAAAGACATATAATGAAAATTATTACAATTAAAATAAATTAAGTTTGATTGAAGATAAATCTGAGTTGAGTTCGGGCTCCAATTCATGAATGTAGAGGCTCTCCAAGATTTTTCTGTCGCGAGTTGCGGGTCCGGAATGGCCTTCCTACTACTGTCGTTGGTAGTGATTGGATGATCTTTTTCGTGGCTATGGCTACGTATGGATGAAAATTCAGGTGAGGATAGAGGAAGATTGGTACGGAAAGAAAAACCCTTGTGTTTGGCAATCCTGATACAAAGTTGTAGGCCTGTTTGACCTACATAGCGGGCATTACAGCCAGCACACTTATACAAGTAGACTATCGAGGAGTGCAACTCTTTAGGGATTAAATCTTTGGACCTGAAAAAGTTACTAATTTTGAAGTTATTAGTAGGAATAAAAATAAAGGTGGCAAATGGGAAGTGTCTCGTTAATATAGGTCTGAGGGTTCTAATAAGGGTGTCGGTGAATCGACCTGTGTAAGGAATCTTCAGGTAAATTTTCTGTTTAGGGACATCAAAAGTGGGAGTAGGTGGTCTAAAATGGTTCTCAAGGAAGTTAAATATGTGAATATTTTATCATACAAAGGTATTGAAGGAAAGAGATTATTTAATTTAGCGAAGCTCCTATAAAGATTGGATTTCTGGAATGGAAAAGAAATCCAGAGGAACTACCTTAAAGCCCGGTTTATTCTGCCTGTAAAACCGGACAATTTAAACTTATCTGGAAGAAAGCTGAAGAAGTGAGTGCCTAATTGGGTGGAGGTCGGCTTGCGGTAAATCTGTGTAGAAAAGGAACCATTAGTGCGAGAGACGCCAACATCAAGAAACGGAAGGAATCCATCCACTTCACATTCCATGGAAAATTTGATATTTTTATGTTGCTTATTAAGGAAATTTAAAAATAAGTCGGCATGTTCTTTGTTAGAAAAAATTAAGAAGCAGTCATCCACATATCTTTTGTAGACAATGGGTCTGAAGGCTGGGGGGCATTTTTCGAGCCAAGACTGTTCATGATAGCAGAGGAAGGCGTTGGCGAAAGAGGGACCCAGAGGTGAACCCATAGCCACACCATCAATCTGTTGATAAAGGATGTTATTAAACAGAAAAATAGAATCTGAGGTGGCTAAATTGATAAATTTTGTAAATTGTCTCTTATTGAGACCTCCTATAAATTCTTGGTTAGAAAACAAAGTATTGGAAATGATTTCACGGGTTTCGGCAACAGGAACGTTAGTAAAAAGGGACTGAATATCAAAACTCACCATAAAGGCTTGAGGGAGTGAAAGAGATGAAATATAATCTACGAATTCAAAAGAACTATGAAGGGTATGTTGGTTGTGGGTAATGGGGTCAATCAATGGTACAAGAAATTTCGAAAGACTGTAGGTGGGGGTGTTAAGAGCTGAGAGGATAGGACGGAGGGGGACGTCAGGTTTGTGGGTTTTGGGAAGCCCATACAGTAAGCCTGGCTGGCTACCAGATACGTGAAGTGAGTCAAAGTTAGAGTTGACAGATTTTAGGGACCTGACAAAGTTATTAATCTTATCCTCTACTCTAAGTAAATGTTTAAAAATACAACCTGTAAGCAGTTTAAATTTTGAGACATCGCTCAAAATGTTGTTCATTTTATGAAGATAGGATGCTTTATTAAGAAGCACTACCCCTTTTCCCTTGTCGGGGCGACAAATGATGATGGATTTGTCCTTTCCTAAGTCTCTCAAAATATTGAGATCCTTAAAGCTAAAAACAGGGGAGAAAATTTTCTTTGAGTTAAATGAGTAGAAGAATTTTTTGAGAACATACCTGACATCTCCAGTCCAATCCATGCCATGAACACTATGAAGGCCAGCGAGTTGGAGAAACAATTTCTCGAATTTAAGAAAGCATTGGAAAAAGTCAAGCTTAAAAAGGGGAAGGTGGAAATCTAGTCCTAAGGAGAGGATTCTAGTTTCAGCCATGGTCAGGGCTCTGGAACTGAAGTTGGTAATTACGGAACTGCGATTAATGTTCAAGTTACTAATAAGGCCCAGCCTTTCCAGTTTAATAGTTTGTCTTTGTAAAGTGGACGTCTTAAAGATACTCACCCTCCGATTCACAAGGTACCGGAGATAACCAAAATCCAACCAAGAGACATCGTTACGAAAACCGACACGAGCTCTATCCAACTGTTCCTCCAGTCTAAGCTTCAACCTCTGTTTGTATTGGAGTTCGGAGACCAGAAGTTTAGAAGTCCATACAAAAGATATGTGGATGACTGCTTCTTAATTTTTTCTAACAAAGAACATGCCGACTTATTTTTAAATTTCCTTAATAAGCAACATAAAAATATCAAATTTTCCATGGAATGTGAAGTGGATGGATTCCTTCCGTTTCTTGATGTTGGCGTCTCTCGCACTAATGGTTCCTTTTCTACACAGATTTACCGCAAGCCGACCTCCACCCAATTAGGCACTCACTTCTTCAGCTTTCTTCCAGATAAATTTAAATTGTCCGGCTTTACAGGCAGAATAAACCGGGCCTTTAAGGTATGTTCCTCCTGGATTTCTTTTCATTCAGAACTACAATATTTAAGGAGCTTCGCTAATTTTAATCTCTTTCCTTCATACCTTGTTGATAAAATCATATTTAACTTCCTTGAGAACCATTTTAGACCACCTACTCCCACTTTTGATGTCCCTAAACAGAAAATTTACCTGAAGATTCCTTACACAGGTCGATTCACCGACACCCTTATTAGAACCCTCAGACCTATATTAACGAGACACTTCCCATTTGCCACCTTTATTTTTATTCCTACTAATAACTTCAAAATTAGTAACTTTTTCAGGTCCAAAGATTTAATCCCTAAAGAGTTGCACTCCTCGATAGTCTACTTGTATAAGTGTGCTGGCTGTAATGCCCGCTATGTAGGTCAAACAGGCCTACAACTTTGTATCAGGATGCCAAATACAAGGGTTTTTCTTTCCGTACCAATCTTCCTCTATCCTCACCTGAATTTTCATCCATACGTAGCCATAGCCACGAAAAAGATCATCCCATCACTACCAACGACTTCTCGATTCTTGCCTCCATCACTGATACTCGCGACAGAAAAATCTTGGAGAGCCTCTACATTCATGAATTGGAGCCCGAACTCAACTCAGATTTATCTTCAATCAAACTTAATTTATTTTAATTGTAATAATTTTCATTATATGTCTTTTATAATTTTCATTTTATTATACTGTTATAAATATTGATTTTTAAGTATAGTAAGTTTCAAAAAACCAACCAATTTATGTATAATTTAGGTATAAATAGCTTGGATTTAATCTTGTTCATTCATTCTTATGGTTCATCCAGTATGTATAAGGTTAGTAAAACGAGGTTAATAATAGATTTAATTTTTTGTAATTTTTTGTAATTTCCTGTAATTTTTTGTAATCTTTGTAATTTTTATATAATTTTAGTTTTCTATATATTTTATATATTTTATATAATCGTAAATATTATTGACATTGTTCATTTATATTTTATTATTTACTTATAGCTGATGATGCGCTTAGCTTTAGCGCGAACTTCTGAATCATACATATGGCCACTCTATCTTCGGTGTTTGTTATTCCTTTTTCATCTATAAATTGAGTTCCTAGGAACAAATCAATCGCAGATATTATATTATATATATACATAATATATATATATATATATTATATAATATAATATATATATACTATAATAAAATAATATATAATATAAAATTAAAATATATAATATATAATATATAATACATAATATATAATATGGGCATTAACGCCTTAAAGCGTTAATCCGTTAATTAACTCGTTAAATTTTTCGTTAACTTTTAACGCTTTCGTTAAATTTCGAAAAAAATTAACGGTCTATTAACGAGTTAACATTTTTCGCCTACATCCGTTACCGTTAACTTAATATTACGCAGTTTTATAAAACAATATTTTACTTATTCAGATATTTAAATCTGTAATTAAGATTACGAATTTCGATAAAGAGATAAACTTTTTTTTCAACATGTCCTAAACACTCCTCTCAAATGCGGCTCAAAATGTGTTTAAACATTTACTCCGGTTATCTATCCAGTTTAGTTAATGATATTAACACAGAGGTTTCGGAAAAAGCCCGAGTGTTTGAGGGAATGGGCTTTTTATATGTTTCTTCTACCTATAATTCTTTTATAAATACGTTTGCTGACACTCACCCTCGTTCAACTAATACTTCTCTATGTTTAATACTAGCACTTTTCCTCAGTGTTGGAAGCACGCAACATGCTCAAACCTATTTCCACCGAAGAAGGAAGCCGCTCTATATCCTTCTAACAATCCCCTCCATAGCTCTCAACTTGTATTCTATCTAAGATCTTTGGAACCCTTCTAACTCCCACTTCTTAGATCATCTGAAATCTCATTCTCTTCTTTCGATCGCTTAGTACGGCTTTTGGTGTTCAAAGTCACACTGGCGATGATTACTTTCCTAATTTAACCGAACTTTATGGTTTTCGCTCTAGTGAACGACCGCAGACTTGCGTAGTGGCGCTTGACATATCCAAAGGATTTGACCGGGTATGGCACAGCATCATTGCCAATCTACAAGCTCCCCTCCATTTACCATCATTCTCTTGGAACTTACTATATGTCGGCTTTCTTCAAAGTCGCTAAACAATCGGCTATGGTTGATGAAGAGCGACTTCTTCTTCTTTGTCATGTCAATAGTGGAGTTCCTACAGAAGGTTTACGTCTCATCCTCCTAACTGTCATTCCTACTTTTCAATTAATGATCTTCCTCACCTGCACATTCTAAACTCATATCACTCACATGCCGATGGACCTCACCTTCAACTTCTTCAAACTCATTTCAATTCTGTTCATCTTTTTACTGTCTAGAATTGCCTTCTGTCTTAATCTATTTCCAGAATTCTATTCTCGCTGCAGATAGACATTGCGGGTGGGATCGTCTCAACCTTTGTGAAATATAATTCTTTAAAACCCAACGTTCGACAAGGCTCCCTCGTCTAAAATACCTTTCTAACTCTCCTAATCTCTTTTCAGGTTTCTTTTCGATCTCTCCTGTCGACAAATATAAAAATCCATGCCGTACATAAAAAAAAAATGCATAAAGGAAACACTCACTCACAACGGTTAGCTGGGGCGGCCTCAAAGAACTGGGAGTCTCTGTTTAGACTGCGAGACTTTCTTTCCTCTTCATCAAGTTACGTCCAGCTATAACAAGGGGTCTCATCGGGCCTTGTATAGAAGTACTGTTCTATACTGATGGGCTATGGTTATAACCGGCTTTATGCACTTTCCAGATTCACTTGAAACCTCTATCCTTTGCGGCCGTGACTGTTGGTGCTTTATCTCATCTCTAATAGGATATCGCAGCGGCAGGTGTTCGAGGGAATTACCACTCACGTAACCCACACCATTTACCGACGCCCGTAGTAGCACAAGGGCGTGCTGTAATCTGCGCACGAGTTTTGTAATGTAGATATTAGAGATAAACTCCAGAAGCTAGTTTGCTGCGGTGTTTCCTTTATTCTCCTTCCCCACATGTTCCTGTGGAACTCATCTTCCATCGTTCTGGTGATTTCCTATGGAATTAATCTCCATCACTTAAGACCTGCGTCTATCGCTTTCATCTGCGTTAATTTGCAGCTAGCGGATGAAATTTTAGCCTGCAACACCCCCTCCCTGAATAGGGCTCTGCCCGTGAAGTAGGTGAGTGAATAACTGGTATGAAATACAACATCAAAAAAAAAATTGAAGACGCGCATTAACGTTAAGATTAACGTTGATCCGCATTCTTTACAATAAACGCTTTAATGATTAAAGCCGTTAATTTTTTTTGTTAACGATTAAGAATTAACGACGTTAAACTTTCTCATTAACGGTGGCCCACTTTGTAATATATATATATATAGTAGATAATATTATATATATATATATATATATATATATATAATATATTAGATATATTATATATATATATATATAAATAATATATATATATATAATATATATATACATATAATATATATATATATATTATATATATAATGCTACTTTAGCTCTAAATATATTATATATATATACTATATATAATATATATATATATATATATATATTATATTATTATATACATATATATATATATATAATATAATATATATATATATATATATATATAATACATATATATTATATAATATAATGATATATAATATATTATATATATGATATATTTATACGGTATATATATATATTTATATTATATATATATATATATATTATATTATATCATATATAATTATAATATTATATATATATATATATATATATAATACTATATATATATATATAAATATATATATATAATATATATATATATATATATATATACGAGTATATATAATATAATAATATAAAATATAATATATTAAATAATATAATAATATAATAATATATATAATTATATATATAATATATATAATAAATATAAATATATATACTATTATGTGATGTAGCACATCATTATAACTTGTAAAATGTCAATCCAGAAGTTTAATGATAATAAAGCGTACTCTCATGGACTCTATGATTTGCGCCTAAGCTCAAGAAATGTTTAGCATTAATCGAAACGAAATAATATATAAAAACCCGTCCCTAGTTTAGAATGCCTCTTTCCCAGTTCATCATTCATAAATGCTATAAACAATAAAGTAATGGATTCAAGTCAAGAAAAAAAGTTACAATTCTTTACCTCCGAGGATACTGTCCGTCTCTTCAAGAAATATCCTCGCAACTTAACAATAACGCGCTCCTTCTTGGCCTAGAGGAGACGGTTAAAATTCTTCTTACGAAGCGGCTGTCTGAGTCCAAATCTCCGATCAAAAACTTTGTTCGCACTCCTAAAATACTACATGAGGTCAGACGGCAAGGTATTGCATAAAACCGCGCTGGAAAGTCTATTGACTACCAATTGATGCGAAGAGAAATTATCTCATCAGAGGGACTTTTATTATTCTTAGTGTGCAGACTCCTCGCTTATTAATATAATGATTCCTATTGTAGGCTTTAACCTAAAACTCAATTCTCAAATATGGGATTCTAACCATTACCGATCACTCTTTATTATAGAAAGTATAATATGCTCACAAAGAAGAACCAATTTAGCCAAGTTAAATGGCCCTATATAATTCGGTGAACCAGAGTAGAGCACTCAGAACTTCGAATCACAGCCTTCTGTTGGAAACCAAAGAAAAAAACGAACAAAATGAAGAAAAAACTACAATAACACCAAAATCCCAATCAGAACACACGGGAGGAAATGACTCAAGCAAACGAACATTATCGTACAATGGACTTTCAATTTTAAACATTTCTAATTTATGGATCTTATGGATCTTCATCTTTTTCACAACTCTCACAGTTCAGAGGATTACATTGTCAAGAAATAGCAAACTCCCTTACAGACGATATGATTAACTATTCATTTACAAAATTCAAGTGTTGATTATGGGGCAGAAACTCATTTTGGATTTCACTACGAACTCTGATTCCTTTTCGAATTCTAAATGGTTCTGTGACCTCTTCCTTTTATGTATGAAGAAATTTTTCAAATAAAGGACCTAAATTTCAAGCAACTTCGCCTCTACATATGTAACTTCCTTTACGGTATGGATTTCTTTCATCATTTTAAGTTTGGATTATGGGCAGAAATTCATTTTTGGATTCCACTACGAACTCTGATTCCTTTTCGAATTCTAAATGGTTCTGTGACAGCTCCCTTTTATGTATGAAAAATTTTCAAATAAAAGACTTAAATTCAAGCAACTTCGTCTCTACATATGTCAATGCAATGTTTCTCTCGTAACTACAGCTTGTGAAAAACTATCTACGTGCGCAATTGATCAAATACATGAAATACATTAGGAAACTCCTTATATGGGCCATTTCCTTGGATTTCAACGTTCGATCTGATGGGGCATAATTAAACTTGCTGATAATTCAATTGTTATCAAGATCACGAAATTTATAGTATAAACCATTTTTGATATTTATATGCATTAAAATGTTTGTATGTTTGTTTAAATCTAACGGATATAACCAAATCAGCATTGAGTTTAAAACTGCACCTTTTATTTTCTGTTATAATAACATTATGTATTTTATATGTATTCAAAATTTTTGATGTATATATGATTTAGAATCTTCGGATGTAACCAGTTATGCTCGTATTTGAATATACTATTTTTTTGCCTTCAAATGTTTGTATGTCTACTTATGTCTTTGGACATAATTAGACATGCTTGCATTTGAAAGTACTTTAACTTTATGTATTTTAGTTATTATTTCTTGCATAATTATTATAATATACTTTCTCACTCCATGTTTAGCGCGGGAAGTATTGTAGCACTCCATTATAATAAACTTTGTAAACATTATTAATTTTTCTGTTCGATTACTATGCTAAGATTATGCGCGAAACAAAATTTTAGCATTAAGTCGAACACGAAATAAATATACTAAACCCGATCCTGTTTGAGATGCTCTTCAGTACATATCAAATTAACAAATAAGGAAGAATCAGAAGAAATAAATCTTACTCAAGATACTCTCTCCAGAAAATCTCCAAACTTAAAACGCTTTCGGCAAGAGAGGTAAATTTCACGAAAGGGCTGCGACTCCGAATTTCGATCACAAATTTTCGCTAAAACGAAGAGTCAGAGGCAAGGGTGGTAAATCGCTGGAAAGGCTGTGACTACCAATTTGCCTACGAAGAGAGAGTATCTCAACAAAAGGAACTTTTATTACTTCTTTACTTTTATTGAATATCTCTATTTATGTTAATAAAAATATCATTTCAAATATGGATTTCTAAATTACCATCCTCTTATATAAGGGTACTTGCTCAGCAAAAAGAAGAACCAATTTAGCAAGTAATGGCCATATATATAATTAATATATATAATATATATATATATATATTATATATATATATATATATATATATATATATAGTATATATATATAATATATATATATTTATATATATATATATATATATATATATACCATTCTACAGCATCTCTTCTGGTAGGACTTCGCCCTGTCAGTTGCGGGCCGCTATTTTCCTTGGCATTAGAAACTCTTGATCCTGGAGCACTCTAGAAAACTCTTTCTCGGCCCAATGGTTTTCGATGCTAGTCTTGTTAGTTATTTAGGTAGGGTTCTTCACCTCTCAGTGGAACTAGCAAACTTCTTCCATGTTGGGCTTCCAAAATTGTTTTCCGAGGCTCTCCAGAAGTTCGTGTTCTCCAGGCGCAAAAGTTTTCAATTTGCGTCAGGAGTTTTCAAGCAAAAAGAAAAAAAAAGTAAAGAGCGGGTTATATATATATATATTTATATATTATATATATATATATATATAATTATATATATATATATATATTATATATATATATATATATAATATATATAATATATATATATATATATATATTTTTTTTTTTTTTTATATATATAATATGATAATATATTTGATATATATATATTATATATATATATATATATGTCAGTGTCTAAAGCTGACATAATTTTGAGTCTGGCAAATCAAATTACTTATATATATATATATAATACTTTATTATATATATATATATATATTAATATTATATATATATATATATATATATATTATATATAATATATATATATATATATATATATATATAATATATATATTATATATATATATTAGCGACAATGCAAAGAGAAATGAATGTTTTCAATATGAACACTCCTGTATTGCACATTCTAACATTTTGAAATTTTAGATATGCCTCAAACACTCGAAATAATTGTGTTATTATTTTTAATGAAACTTAAATCGAATACTATTCCAATATCCCGTATTTTATAAAACTAACAGCTCATTTTTTTATTAAAAAACAAAAAAAAAATAAATTTATAATATAATAAATAATATTGAAAGCGTATATTATTACTAACTTCCAACTCTTCACAAAATCATTCCATTAATAACATGAAATGGAGCTATTGGTACTGCACGGGCAGCAGCAAAAGTAGCCGAGGAAGAGTCTGAACTCAGCGTGTTTTTCAGACTCTTGGTTGAGTCAATGAATTTAAATGAAATATATGGAATTAAATAAGGCGGTATAAGAAATGATCAAGTTAGCATAAATTAATTAATTAGTTAATTTAAAATTATGTTATTAATAATATATAATATATTTCTTCCTAATGCAATTTAAATGGGGTATTTAAAAAAAATGACTGCTACTGAGTCGTCAGGCACATCCAAAGTGTCTAAGCCTTAGAGAATAAGAACATTTTTTTGACTCAGAGAAGTAACAATTGCCACCGATCGCTACTATTAAAAAGGAATCGAGTAGAAATTGATGCCGGCATCTTAAAGTTAGCCTTCGAACGAAATCATTATATATATTATATATATATATATATATATTATATATATATATATATATATTATATATAGATATATATATTATGTATTATATATATTATATATATATATATACTGACTTTTTAATATTTATTGTGCTCACTAAGGCAAGTAGGCGTTGCCTACTCTGCCTACCCCCAAAAGCCGCCACTGTATATATTATATATATATATATATATATTATATATATATATATATAATATATATATATATATATATATATATTATATATATAATATTATTATATATATGATATATTATATAATATATATACATAATTATAATATATATAAAAATATATATATATAATTATATATATATTAATATATATATATATATATATATATATTATATATATATAATATAATTATATATATTATATATATTATATATATATATAATATATATGATATATATATTATATATATATATATTATATATGTATAATACGAAAGTGTAGAAGTCTGTAGTGTTTTTTAAAATAGATTCCATAAGTCATTTTATTTATTTTCACTTTTTAACATTTTCCAATAATTTTTTAACTTAATAATGAGAAAAATGTATGTTTAAAAATTTAATATTAATTACATAAAAATTATATACAAATCTTTCTTTATACTATTTTTCTGATTGATTAATGTAAAGTTAAGGCTAACAAATTCTATTGCTGCTTTAGTGCTTACAGGTCATTTATAATATATATATTATATATATATATATATATATATATACTATATTATATATATATAATATCTATTATATATATATATATATATATATATTTGATTATAATATATATATATATATATATAAATATATAATGTTGTATAAAGTGAAAACAGTTTAAAGGTCACCAGAACCAGTGTCACTCTGCAATACAAAACTGTTTCAAATAGAGTAATTTGTTTCTATCAGATTGACAATTAACCACTCACAGAAAAAGTACTCAATTGAGAATTATTTTTTCTCTTTTTGACATTTGAAAACTTGTCTTTTTGACGACTTTGCATGCTCAATTTTTGACACGGTTTGAGGACCCTAATTTGTTCTATTCTTGAGCAATTTTTCTTTTGTATATATTATATATAAATATATATGTAGTTGTATAAATATATATATATATATATATATATATATATATATATATATATATATATATATATATATATATATATATATATATAGTATATATATATATATATATACAGTCTATTTGGGGATCGTCGTTCAGATTCATGAACGGTTTTGTTCATTTTAATTCAAATGCATAGAAGGGAATCTGAACTAATTGTCAATTTTAATATTCATTATCACGTCATATATCGGAAAAAATATAATCTCATTAACCAGTTTTTTTAGCCGACTTTTAAAGGAAGAATGTTTTTCGTTTTGATATATCTTATACGTTTGCGAGGCGCTATTATCTTTTATTAAATATAATATATATATATATACTATATATATATATATATATATATATATATATATATAATAACTATATATATATATATATATATATATATATACTACTATATACTATATATATATACTATATATATATATATAATATATAAAATATATATATATATTATATATATATATATATAATATATATATATATATATATATATTATATTATATATATATATATACTATATATATATACTATATAATAAAACTATAAAAATAAACATAACTTACATCCATATCAATATAATAAATATATCAAATCTCATCACTAGCTGCGCACTGGAAGTAATACAAATTTGGGTAGGCACACAGCTATACCTATAACTACTTTACCCTATACAATATATATATATATATATATACTATACACAAAAACCTCAACACCCCTATAACTACCCACAAACCTACACCTAAACACCATCATAACTTAAATAACTCCAAACCAACTATACCCAATAACCACCTACAAACCCACCAAACAATACCCATATCATAATAAAAACCACTATACCACACTATACATATACACTAATACCACATATAACA
>JABUQX010015851.1:0-20000 GCA_015478945.1 Trachelipus rathkii | reverse complement strand
TATAATATATAATATATTATATATAATATATATATTATATATATATATATAATATATATATATATAATATCATATATATATATATCAATATAATATATATTAAAACTTCCAAATAATGGAATTATTTATAAATAAAGTATCAATAAATTTTTTTCGATTTGATAAGAAAATATTATTATTATTATTATTATTATTATTATTATTATTATTATTATTATTATTATTATTATTATTATTATTATTATTATTATTATTATTATTATTATTATTATTATTATTATTATTATTATTATTATTATTACCACTCTAAATCTACATGACATGGATATTTGGAGTCGAGGCAAGCGGTGCAATGTCCAATTGTCGCGTTCTTTGACGATGGTTTCGCCCCCTCTTGAACTGCCTTTACAAGTCCTTCTATGGTTAAGTAAATAAGAGTATCAGCTCCTGAAATTGAAGTAAACTCATTAAACTTAGGTTGCTATCTATGCCACATCTTAAATACACACAAATACACACCACACATGCACACTCATAAAAATTCTTACCAACGAATTCTGCCAATTTCTCAGGGTCTCTTTTATTGGCAATTAATTCACTGATTGTTGGTATATTTATTCCCATGTAACACGGATACTTAATTGGAGGAGAAGCTATTCTTAAATGTACCTGTGGTGGAAAAAATTCAAATAGTTTTTACTCCAAAATTGGTTTAATATGGAAGTATTTCTGTTTGTAATATTTCTAACCAATTTTATTGATTGTACCTCTTTTGCTCCAGCATTTCTAAGTAGTTTTATAATCGGTCCAACAGTGTTTCCTCTCACAATAGAGTCATCTACTAAAACTACTCTTTTCCCCAGTAAATTTTCTGTAATGACACCAAATTTCTTTGCAACAGCAAGTTGTCGGGATCTTGTGTCAGGCAAAATAAAAGACCTTCCAACATATCTGTTCTTACTTAAAACTTCTGCAAATGGAATTCCTGACTGAGAAAAAGAAAGAGAAAGTTCTAAGTAAAAATTATCTTAAGGTATTGACTGTAAAAAAAATATTAAATTTAAATAAATATTTATAATGATGCATAACCTAAGGTGTTGGGTAGAAGCACAATCTGCCTCGATAAAAGCTTAATGGTTATGATAGGATGATTATTGCTCACCATGAACATAACCTGTTAAATGAAATGATGATCATCATTATCCGTGCAAATGTATTTAATATTGCAAAGTTGATTCGCTTGAACAATTCAAAGGCTGTACTATTCATCTAATATCTAGTATTTTAATATGGTTACTTAAATCTCAATAATGCTCAGTGTTATATTAATAACCAACAAAAATTTATTCATAAATTTTTACCTTCGAATTTCGAATCTGGCCTTGCAAAGTATACGTATTCGAATATACAAAAGGCTGTAGACTTGTTTATTTTATTTAATTTATACCCGAAATAAAATTTTTCAAGTGTTGACAGGGCATAAATCACTCAACCTTTTGCAGCCCCTAAGTTAAATCTGCGTAACACACACACACCCACACACACACAACAAACACACACACACACACACCACACACTACACACATAACACACTACAACAACACACTACCACTATATAATATATTATACATCACACACACACACTCACATCACTAATATATATACATACAATATATCTATATATATAAACACAATATAACACCCACACAACCAACACCAATAACATACACAACTACATTCAAGAATAATATATATATAACTCACATTAACACACATACACTCAACACTAATATATATTATATATATATATATATATATATACACGCACATATATATATATATATACATCACACTAATATATTATAATAATATATATACCATACTAACAATCAACACATATTTATATATATATCTATATATATATATATATATAATATAGTAATCATTATTATATAATAATTATAATATATATATAAATATATATATATTATATATATTTATATATTATATATATATATATATATATCATATAATATGGAATAAAGGTTAAATTATAACGCCACGACGGAACGGGAGCTCGAATCAATAAAATAACAAATTTCAAAGTAGCATCTAGATACATAAAAATCATTTTATGAGTGTAAGATGAAATTTATTATTATTATTTTTATTTTTTTTTTTTTTAATTTTTTTTTTTCTGTTCTAGGGGAGAAATATTATATAAATATTATTTAATATAATATGAATGATGCAGAGCCCAGGTAGTAGGGGCCTTGGACGATACGGGAGCACAGGGGGGACGTTTTCTACAATTATTATTGCACGGGAGGGGCGGAGGAATACCCGCGACACCCAAATACCAAAGATGCGGGGAGTAATTGAGAGAACTACTCTACTCAGGAGGGGGAGGAATATCCCTCCCCGTAGTTCCAGTAGCGAGAGAACCCCGACTTCCACTACATCGTATGGGTTATAAATACTATCACCTCTTACAGGTATGAGTTTTTTCATCTTTATTACATTTGTGTGCATAGCTAAAACTCTTATTACTCCCTAGGTATTCCCCTACGAAATGATGATAATCTCTTTTTGGTTGCGCTCTATGCTAAGCGTAGGATAATTGTTGTGTGATGGAACAGTGATTTACATTGGTGTTTCTTTTCTTTGGGTTTTTTCTCTACACGCACTTTTTTTCACGTTTGAACCTAAAACGTCTATTTTATAGTATAATGATCGAGTCTAACGCCTGTTGAGAAAAATTTTATATATTGATCCGAAGCTCCGTTTCCAGTGAGGGTTTCGTTACAGTAACTATTTTTGATATCTCCTATAATAAATGTACCTAAAACAGTTAATAAGTTCACCTATATATATATATAATATTAGGTTTTCTTGTCATTACTATACTAGTTTGTTATTGGTAGAATAAATATAGGATATATTATTTAATGTGTGATATTGTATAGGATGATATATTTTCTTTAATTTATTATTTATTATAATAATAATACCGCACTATATTATTATATATTAAAAATATTAGTGATAATAGAAATAGGGATATATTTTAGGTAATATTATTACTATAATACTTATATATATATTTTATTATTATATATATATATATATAATATAAATATATAAATACCTGAGAAGGGATGTATATAATGTGATTATTGGTTAGCCTGATATATTAAGAGAGAAGTAAACTTCAAAAACAAAAAATACACTAATTAAAATATAGTTCTAGTATTATCTATGAGAGTGAAAAGCAACGTAATTTGGTATTATTATTATATGTTTGTAATATATATTTCACGAGAAATTGGTATTCATCTTATGTATTAAGTTAAGTTCTTGGATGTTTTAGCGAAATTGTGCTTATATAAAAGAGTGCAATTGTTAACAGATCTTTAAATTAAGTGTATCTTAATAAGTATCTTTAGAAAATATGGGCACTTTCTAGATGTAAAAATTATAATAAGATAATTTCATAAGGTTAATAAACCTAACGAAACGCTTAGTACCTATTAGACTTTTTTTAGTTATATATTAAAGTATTATTTTAATTTGTTTAAATTTATTTATTATATTTACCCCCTTTCCCCATCCTCCACTTTAGACTCCAATAACGATGCAAACATGCACCACTTCAAAACATAATATACATAATCGTATTTATTCACACTATTTATGGCATTATAAGTATAGTAACTGTTTTTTTCCCATTGGATGTTTGTTATTTTTTCTCTAGAGATTAATAATTGATTACACTATTTTTTCATGTGAAATATTAATCTATTAAATACTTTGATATATTAGACTATCTTTACATAAGGTAATCTAAATATATTATCTATTCTTTTTATATAAGTTACTAACATCGCTTTCAATATACAATATAGGACCAATTCAGTACGACAAGTTGTTTACAATACTAATATATTCTTTAAGAAGCAATTGTCACTATTAATTACTACTATCACGTTCACCTATTTATTGATTCTTTTGCTACATTATATATAAGAAGGTAAATAACGTTTACCTCACCCTAATAGATATTAGTGATAAAATCACATATGTTGTTATATAATATATATATAATAAAAATACTACAAAATTATAATAATTTCTTATACCATAACTAATCAATTAATAATATCTTACGGAAAACGTCTTGTGATTGAATTATTATATTCAATCTAATTTCTGTGATCCTATAACACCTTACCATAGAGTGAAATTATAGTAAAATCTTGTGAAATTCATTATAATTTCATCATGTGACCCTTTGTTAATTCTTCTTTTAAAACTATATTAATTAGCTATGGAAATGAAATGTCAACTCTTTAAAATTAGTTTTCACTATCATGCTAATTTAAAATAAAATTGCGCGCATAATATATTAAATATTCTTTTTGTTTTAGACTCCTCAATTCTATCATTAATAATTTTCATTTAATCTATTATCCCAATTTCATGCTGTTGTGTTAAGCTAATGGTAGCGATTATGAATAGCCATAGAATTAATGAAATATAGACTCATATAGATTGTAAATAACGCGAAAGATGTTCGAGAGTTTCTCTTTCTTTAATTTTTTAACTAGTGTTTTAGTTCTGACCCGTCGCCTTTAGATATTCAACAAACTAGTACTCGGACGTGGCGAATAACACCTGGATTTACGAGAAATTCTAGTGCAACAGACATAGAGGTTCCAGAAATCAGACTGCTAAAAAGGCCCGACAATCGTTCGGACCCCTACCGTAATCAGTTACCCTATTGGTTCGAATCCGAAATCCGAATCCGTGTTATGTGAGTAGCAAGATTCTCGAATCCGAAATCAATTCGATCGATAATTTTAGATAACATCCAGCACTTACGGATTCGAATCACGCGGTAAATTCACTGTGAGATTGGGAGATAGACACATACCATAGGTGTCAACATATATATAAATATAAAATATATTTCTTTGCCAGTTTAACTACTTATGTATACATAGAAAATTAGGTCAAGTATATGACACGGATAAAAATCATTATCTAAAAAATTAATGTATCATTACGTATAGCTTCCCAAGCTTCTTATTCTAACTTTTAGAGATATGGATCCTTTGATTAGTTAACAGTATTCTGCATATTTTTATCCTCTTTTAAGCCTTATAGAAAAGTAATATATCAATTTAATATTTATTCCTATCTACCTAGTATCAGTAAAATATCAAGTGCAAAGTATTAACTAGATTTATTGCAACGTCCTAAATCGTTTAATCGTGTATGTTCTTATCTGTAAAGGTTTTCTTAATTTTAGTCTATCTTAATAAAGTCTTGTCTTTTCCCTTTCTAATTACGTGTAATTTACGTCCATTTGACTGCATTTATGATAGAGTTTTGTAGTTTAAACATTGAGCCTCTCGGTTGACCTTTGATGGTGTTTCCAATATGTATTCACATTCTGGAAGAAACACCATCCGTTTGGTTTGTTTGTTTTGATCTCTGGGATTTGCTTCTTCGTTGTCGCCAGTTGTGGTCTTATTTACTGTACCATCTATCTATCTTTCTTACAGTATGGTTTAACTCAAAAATTTAGCATCCTGTTCACTTTCTTTTTTTAATCACTAGACAATGTAACTCCTTAGTAAGGGTAAAAACCCGCAAAGAAGAAATGGAGTAGTCGGGTCTCTCGGCTCTGGGGAACGCACAGGGTAAACGACTATTTCCCCCCTCCGGACAGGTTCTCCCGGATGTCACGCTCTTACGGTATCTTGGGGCTCGCTTGCGTGAGGGCTTACATATCATCAGCTCTCTTCGGGTACTCAGGAAACCATTCCTGGTTTCACCATAATAAACCATCTTTGATACAGGAAGTAGCCCCTAATTCTAGAAAAATTTGCCGACTGTAGGTAACTAGTTAATCTATTTATATATATATATAATATATTTATATATATTTATCTGTTAAATTTTTTAATTTCTAAATCCGTAATGGTAGCGAGAACTGTGGAATAAAGAAAATTATGCACTCAATATTTTCATTAGAATACCTAATCTATTTGGATAATAAAATACTAAATTTGTTAATAACTATATAACATATAATATATATATATTTATATATATATATATATATATATATATATATAGCTATTCTTTCCTATAAATTACTGTGTCATTTTTACTCTAAAACTTTTACAAGAGCATCTCGTCTATACCTTCATTAAGTTAATATGTAAGAATGTATATACCAAATAATAATAATATATATATTTATATATATACATACGTATAAATGCGATTGTGTGTGGTAACTGGGGTGACGGAGGGGGTTTGCCGGACCTACCACACCTTTAAATCGTGCGGTACGGATTCGATCCCTCTTCCTGTCTTCTGAGAATGCTCTAACTTTTTCATTGCGACCAGTGTAGGCACATTTTTACCCAATATAGATTATTATATTAATTCTCACTACGACTATATTTTATGATGTCTATTGTATTACGTTATAATAACTTATATTGTGGCTCCCCTATATATATATCATATTATATATCTTATATATTATCATTATATATATATAATATATATACTATAATATTCTAATATATTCTACATAATTATAAAGTAAATGAATGTCATATATTATTTTCATGATAAAATGTCAAGACTATTCTTTCCATTTATATAGTTATACATATATAAGTATTTGTAGATATATATAGATAATGGTTAGATATATATATATACATATTAAATATATATAACATGGTTTTTATATAATATTAGGTACCGATTAAAACTAATAAAAAGTCATTTGAGAAGTACCATGACGACCGTAAGGTCGGGTCGTATACTAATCAAATAAACGCTTAAATCTGAGTAAAAAACTATTTTTGCCAATAATAATGTAATACTTTGAAACATTAATAGTAATTAATAATTTTAATATTACCAATATATAATATAATATATATATTATATACATGTATTTCTAGAAATAGAATATATTAAGACATGGATATATTCTAAATATTTTCCCTATACATTATTAGTGGGTTTTATAATATATTCAATAAAGTAATTATTATACAATGCATATTAGATTGCTGTATATGAATTTAATAGATATTACATATAAGGGAGCCCAATTATCCCAGGTGTTCTGAAGTTCTCTTTATTCGAATAACTTTATTCTCTTCTAAACTATTCCAGATTTCTGGAATCTTTAAAATTCAATTAGATTAAACTTTAAATTTTTAACTATCCTACAAATAGTAATTTTTAATCCGTTAGTTAAGTGTAAGGAAAATTATATAAACATTAACTATAAAAGGTATGAGTGTTTAAAAAGAAAGTATACGTAGAAGAACACTCTCGTAATTACCATAATAAATATTAGAATTACAATAATCAATAATTTGTATCTTTTATATTATTATATAATACTTAATATTAGTACTATATATTGATATATAATCTATATATATATAGATAGATAGATTTAATATAACTTAATTACTTATTATCAGTGTTCTAATAATATAAGATGAGGTGATTTAATATATGTTTTATACAGTACCTAATTAACATATACAATTGTTTATTATTCCATATATCGGTGAATAATACTATAGTTATTATTAAAATAAGTTTGTGAATATATATATAACATAATAAATGAAATAAAACAATATATACCCCAAATCTTATAAGCTGGAGACTTTGGTGGTTATAAAATATATTATATATATAGATTTTTTTTTTCGTACATAAGTGATATAATAGTAGCGAAATATATACTAACCATTTCTTTTTTATTATCATCTGTTTATTCACATTAATTCTATATTAATAATCTTTATAACGCTGAAATAATCAAGTTGATATTATTATTGATAAACTTATTTTTAAAGTAGTTGGATTTTTATAATACTAACTCAGTACTTTAACTTCTTTATTATTGAAATTAAGTAATTACTTTACAAATGCTTCGGTGTGAAGTCTCCAATCTTTAATATTTGGTATAATATATATAGTACAGATCATATACTACTAAATTATCTAAAATATATACACAATAAATTTACACTACTTTTTTAATTTCCCTTTTTTAATAACATTTAAATTTTAAAATATATTTAGTGCCATCTCAGGGTAAAATATTCGATTTTTGTGCACATATTTTTTTTCTTCGTGTTTATATAGGCCGCTTAAAGGTATATCCGTGAATTAGTTATGCCTAATTAGATTTGATCATAGGTAAGAATATTATCCCTGTTATCCTCTGTGTCATATTCTTATAAGCAACATTGCCAAGTGTTAATAAAAAAATTGGTAATATCCGATATATGTATAAAATATTCTGACCATTAGTACAGGATAACCGCTAATTGGAACCACCCAGATTCCTTCTATTCTCGCTCCTATAGTGAATTTTAATCGGCATATAGAATTTGACATTGTTTTTTAAGTATTATTTTTTTATATATTTGATAAGTTGAATATATATTTATTTTACATTCTGACATGTATCAAATCCGATAAAATAGTGACTTCACGAATTTATTGTTAGTAAAGTGGGATTTCTGTAATTATGCTTGGAGAGCTCTGCAAGTTTCAGTTTTTTTAGTATAGTTAAAGGTATTGGGACGAAAGGTCGCAAATTTGAGCTTCTGGGTTGACTCTTAATATTTAACTGCAGTTTAGATTCTAGATCTGTCTGGCAATGCTCACTTAACTTAGTTAATTTATGAGTGGATGGTTTGGGGGTTATCATATTATATATCATTAGTTTTGACTAAGCCAAATTGGGTGGGATTTTGTAGTTACAACAACATTGAACCTAGGTGCTTAAAATGTGTGTTGCTTGATAGATCATATAAGAAGGTTTTTGGTATGATAGTTAATGGTGACTTCATCGATTGGCGGCATCTCTCTCCGAATCGCGATCACTCATGTGAAGACGGCTAGTTTTATATTACTGTCTTATCACAAACTCCATTTTTCGATCATATATACATAAATTAACAGTAATTACTAATGCTCACACTTAGCTAAAATACATCCCAAATAAATATCACATATAAGGATTCTATTTTTTTAAATGTTTTATCTGTTTTTAAAATATTCACATAGCGACTCACTAACTAGTGCCGTGCTAAGAGAATAAAGTAATATAATAATGATTAACTCCATGAGTGGTGTCTCACATTTTTGGCACATTGATATTATGTCTGTTTGATGTGTAGTCTTCTTACTCACACTCTTTCTCCCCGATGAATTATCAATATGAAGGATATCACAAAGATTACGTCTATGAAAAAAGAAACTATGAATTGAATCAGTTGAATAAATTCGCACACACATTTGTCCTGTGTGCAGAAATGTTAGGAAAAACAAAGTTCTCATCTTCTTAGAGAAGCTTGTGTGAACAAGTAAACTGCTTTAAAAATATATTGGAAGAACGATCACAGAGTAGTATGGCATTGTGCTTTCCATTCGAGGCTCCTAAGTCAGGTGTGATAAGCTCTCTTAGAGTGTGATGCTTGAAGAAGGGCTAACTGGGCCTCATGGGTTGCACAGCAGAGATTATTTATCGTAGGCTAGGACAGAAATCTTATCCCTACTTCGGAACATAGTCACGCAAGCGATACTTTTGATCCGATTTAAAGATGAGCGTCGGAAGACTACATCAACTCCGGATACTAAGTACTCCTAGATTGCCACAACATAAAGGAAGGGACTCTAACAAGCTCTAGAATTGGACCTGTATTTTTTTCCTAGAAATGAAACACTCAGCCTGATTTTGGATTTCACTAATTTTCATTATTAGTTTTCTTAGATAGTTTAGTATTCTTAATGATTTTCTTAGTAAACAAAAATTTTTTGTTTTTTTTTTAATAACAAATCTATGGGTTTTTTTTACTCCACTTTGAGAGAGGCTGTAACCTTTTTTTCCTAAGAGACAGACAATTATTCTCTTCCACTATCTCTTTATTATTATTTTTTAGAGTATTATGGGTGTAGGATCTGTTTATCCTAAAATAAGTTGTCGTAAGTGAACCCTTAAGTGAGACACTTACCTGGAATAATCGTTTGTATGTGTAAAAAACAATGAATTATAATCATTCTGTACTTTAGATAAGAAAAGTTAAACCATGTCTCTAAATTCTAAAATATATATCATCATGTTTCTTGATAAAAATTAAGGCCGTATTGAAAAGGTTTTTTGTTTTCCTTTTGCTTTAAGTGAATTTGAATGAGATTAACGAGGGAGAAGGGGGAGATAGCCGTATTTCCAATTTTTGGATGTCGATACCTTGATATTATGGGAGCCCAATTGGGCAATGCGTAGTTTAAGATGGAACGGAAATATAGTCTATAAACTATTGTATGGGACTCTTTGTGTTGATCAATTGTTTTTTGTTCGCGGTTTTTGGCGCTTTATCATTAACAATTCAGTTTATGTGTAGCTTTAGATCAGATGTTTGTTTTTATTGTTGAGAAGTTCGAGAAATTAAACATTTGTGGCCATATTCAGGATGAGGATGGTGGGATGCTTATTAAGAGGCAGTCTCTTGTTTGAGAGGAGAATTGATGGATGAGTGTTAGATTGTTTTTTGGTGTTAAAGGATTTTTGGGAAGAGCCCCTTAATTCGTTTGTAGTCAGACATTGCTTCAGTTGGTTTTATAAATTGCTGTAGTTCTTGTCTTGCTGTATTCTTGGGGGGATCAGAATGGATGGAATGAGATTCTAAATGATCCAGAAAGAGAGAATTGAGGAGAGTTTCAAAGATTTTAGACATTATACAACTGAGTACTATCGGACGATAGTAAAAAGGATCAGAGCGGCTACCTTTCTTCGGGATCGGCTGATATATGCGCGTTTTCAGCACTAAGAGAAAAGGTTAGAAATTAAAGCGCGTAGAGAGTTGGAGACGAACAAAGATAATAGGTGCCAGCACTCGGGAGCACACCCCTCAGAACACAAGAGGAAATGTCATCCAGGGTCACTGAGCCTTCCTAACTTTCAAAAAACTCAGGATTTTATATGCACATGATCATGTGCAAATCACAGGTGAGACATGGGACACCTGAGAGGAAACGGAGTAGCGAGGAGGGGTTGCTTAGAATTGTCGCAGGGGTGGAATAACAGCAAAAAGAGGAGCAGAAGAGTCAGCCATTTCAGAAGTTATCTACAGATCTGTCAGAGCGAATACCAAAGGGGGAAAGCCAGTCTGACAAGAGTTATTTAAGAGCTTTTTTGTGGTTCCAAAGATTTGTCATAGGAGAACCAAGGAGGTTTTCATTCTCTTTTTTGGTGAAAGCAACCTTAGCCTCACGAATAATATCCCCGCCACGATTAAAAATTTAAAAAAATGAAAACTAGCCAAAGGTGAATACGGAAGAGAGGAGGAATTTCTTCCATTTCCAGATAAGCACTGGGTCTCTATCTTCCTGAAGAGAAGAGCACCGAGAACAGGTATCCAATCCGAACAACGGATTTATGAGGAGAAAAAGAATTGTTGAAGATGGAAATGAAACCTCGCCTCATAATACATACCTTTTTATAACAGTATTTCACAAACAGCTCACGGGCAATCCTTATTCATGGAGGGAGTGTAAAACAATATATATATATAATAAATATATATATTATTTATTATATATATTATATATATATAACATATATATAATCATATATAATATATATATATATAATATATTATATATATATATATATAACTATATATATATATATTATATATATATTATATCTTATATATATATATATATATAATAATATTAATGTATGGGCTTACTTGATTCGTTAAGGGCCCTCTAGTATCAGGTTGTAAAGTTTGTTATAGTAAAGCCCCTGTACATAAGATTTTTATGTGTTATAATTAATATTATCATAAACAAAACCTTATCAAAATAACCTGAATATAGAGGCCTGAAATGGAGATCTCGAAAGTCTAGTCCCAGTTTGACATGTCACAGTAACAGTTATCGCTGTCTTCCAGATATGGGGAGGGATCAGAGAGTACTGCAATTGAGTATTGTTTGAAGTATATTTTTTCTGAAGGGAAGACTGATAAATTGCTATATTTGGAAGATACTAATAATACGATATCTATTAGAATAGGATTTTCATAACTAAAGAATAAAAGACGTAAATTGAGAGTATGTTATCCCCGGTGCCAGAGTGAGTGATATGTGGTAGGATAGATAGAGAGATTGATTCTACAAATGTTGATTCAGAGGTGATTTGTGCATGTGGGTACAAATGAATATAGGGCATAGAGGTCAGAAGAATTAATAGCAGATTATAGGAGATGGATTCAGAAGATGAAAGCTAGTGGGAGAAGGTGCATGATTTCTGGGATTATACCTAGGTCAGGTCAGGGATGGGGGAGTAGGGCTTTAGGTGTAATGAAGGATTAGGAAATTATGTTTTTCAGAAATATTAGGTTTTTTTGGATTTGGGTGGGAGAATTTTCTGGATAGATCTTTTTGCAGCAGATGGGAGTTCACTTGAGTCGTAAGGTGTTGAGCTTTTCAGTTCCAGTTTGGGAGACTTTTTTAGCAAAAAACTAGGTAAAGTTGGGGGTGTGGGCTAAATCTGGATACAAATATCAGAATTGTAACTGTAATAGTGGGGAGATAAATAAATAATGTTTGTTACAGGGTTAATAATGATGATACGCAAATAAAAATAACAAGCTTTCGAGTTAAATGTTTTTACACAAATGTTTTCATAGCCTTAGAATAATAAAAGATGAGCTGGATTAGTTTTAATAAATGAGAATTCTAGACATTATTTGCATAACTGAGGCATTGGGTTAATGAAGAATTATATGGAGACTCTTTCAGGAATATGAAAATAGACGGATATTCAATTTATTTATACCAGCGTAGAGGGAAAGAAGGGTTTTGGTGTGGCGCTTTATGTTAAAAGCAATATTCAATTTGTACTAATGGACTGACTTTAAATTTAATCATGATATTGAATCAGTGTATTACTTATTTTATATACAATAATCAATTAAAATAGGGCATTTTATAGATCTCCTGGCCAGAGTCAGAATTAGACGCGGAATTGTGAAAGAAATTGAGACAGCTTGCCACAGTAATGAAAAGGTATAGTATAATGGGTGATTTTAATTTTCCTGGCATTCATTGGGATTCTTGTCTAATAATGGACCGTAAGTAGTTCTGCATTCTAATTGTTAATACTTGATACTTTTTGACAGATTGGTCAGAACCCACAAGATACGATGCAATATTGACTTAATATTAACTAACGAAAAGTTTGGTGGATGAAGTTAGAGTTGAGGAGAATTTTAGGACAGGCATAATATAATTAGATTTATATGAATGTGATATCTGGGCCCAAATGCAAGTTAATAAGGAAAAGATCTTAGATTTCCGAAATGGCGATTTTACAAAATTTGAGACGTGCTTAGTATAACTGACTGGGATAAGAGTTTAAGACCAAAACTGTTTTAATATGTGGGAAATTTTAAACAATTTTAATGATTTTTCATCCAGTATGTTTTAAAGATAAACAATTAGGGGTGGCGAAGAGAAAATGTTGGGTGGAATAGAGAAGAATACAGATAAAATCAATGAAAAGCAGAGATGTTTTAAAATATTCCCAGGGTAGTAATAGGGAAGATGATTTAGAAAATTATAGGAAAAATAGAAATGAACTTAACAGTCAATAAGAAAGGCAAAAAGAGAGGCAGAAATTAAATTAGCAAGGAATAGTAATAAGGACCTGACGAAGTTTTTTAGCTTTTATAAATTTAAAAAGTAGGAACAGAACCTTGCTATAATATAAAATTGATGAAAATTTAGTGAGTTCAGATAAGGAGTTGGTCAACCTTTTCAATGCTTATTTGCTTCAGTGTTTTACTGAGGAAAGATTAGATATAGTTCGAGACTAATAGTTCTTGTATGCATGTAACAAATAGATTACAGAAATTTGAATTTGATGTAAAAGTTATTAAACGTTTATTAGATATTGATCCAAGTAAAGACTGCGGACCTGATGGTATATATGGTAAGATTCTAAAGAAGGATTGTGGTAGCATTGCAAAAGGCACTGTATTTTGATTTTTAGCGATTATAAAAATATTTGGTGAGGTACCAGATGCCTGGAAAACAGCATAATGTTGTGCCTATTCATAAGAAAGGTAGTAAGGGGAAGATTTGGGAAATTATAGGCAGTTCGTAACATCTCTGGTTGTAAAAGGTTTGGAAAAGTTACTGAAAGTCATATAGAGAAATTTTAGAAGATAACAAGGTATTGTATGAATCCCAGCATGGTTTTAGAAAGGTAGGTATGTTCAGACAAAACTTTTAGAATTTATGGAATCATTTACTGTGCATTGAAACGGGAGATCAGTTGATATTGTTTTTAGACTTAGTAGCTTTTGATAAGGTTCCCAATATAAGGCTGATGAAAGTTATTGCAATGTGGTAAGGTGGAGTGGTACATGGTTTGGATTAGGTGGTTTTGCGAAATAGGAAAAAGTGTGGTAAACTAAATGGAATAATCATCATGGGAATAGTGAAGAGTGGTGTGTCCACAGGGTTCAGTGCTGGGGCACTATTGTTCCTCATATATATAAATGATTTAGACCGGGACTTAAATGCAAGGTTTCTAAGTTTGCAGATGATACTAAGTGGCCACCTCAGTTAGGAAGTGTGGATGTATAAAGATTCAATGATCTTGATAAACTTCTTGGTGGGGCAGATAAGTGGCAAATGAATTTTATAGTAAAAGTGTAAGGTTTTACCTAAGGTTACTCAAATAAAAGTTTTAAAACTATACGATATGAGGGAATTGGCTTGATCTGTGGACCAAGAAAAGATTTAGGGTGTGATTATAAGCAGTTATTTGAAAGTCTAATCAGTGTTTGGAAGCTAGACATAAAGCCTAATAAGATGCTGGGCATAATAATTGCAATGTTGTTTACAAGAGCAGGAAGTAATAAGTAAACTGTATAATAGCTAAATGTTAGGCCAGTATAGAGTATTGTGCACAGTTTGGGCCCTTATTTAAAGAAAGACTTAGATATGCTAGAGAGAGTTGAACGTCGAGAGGAACAGGGATGATTTCTGGGTTTGAGGGTAAGAGCTATGAGAGAGGCTGAAGGGTTTAGAATGTTTTCTGTAGAAAGGCGATTTCTCGAGGGGACATGATATAAAGTTACAAATATATTTACTCTATTGATAACATAGAGACCAATAAATTTTTTATAGTGCATGGACAGGTGACCAGGAGGCATAATAAGAAAATTAAGAAGAAAGCATGCATCTTGATATAGGAAAGCATGCATTCGTAATAGGGTTTGTTAAATTTTGGAATAGTTTGCAGAGGAGGTTGTTGAGTTGACTCGATTGAACATTTAAGAAAGGGTTAGATTCATTATATTGGATGGGTTGGGTATATATATATATTGAACGAAGCCAATTGGCGGGTTTTAGTTTAAGCAAGTTATTGGTTAGATGGCATGTGTGGATTATAACTTAGTTATTAATGCATGTGGATGTTTGGGTATCAATTTATATATATTAGTTTTGACTACCAAATTGGTGGATTGTGTAAGTTACAACAAATTGACAACCTCTAGTTTGGTGGGTTATGCATGAGCATGTTGGGCAATTGGGCCTATTTGGGGCAGTCTCGATGGCATGTGGCTTTTTACTGTCTCTATATTCCTAATGTCCTAACCTTGATGGATCAAAAATGAAAAGTCTGGGATTTTTAACAACTTTGAGAGGCAGTAATTTTTCCTAAAGAGCGACAACTTTCGTTTTCACTATTCTTCATTATTAGTATTTTATAGAGTATATCCTGTGATTTTTATAAAAATCGGGGGTGAAACCTCTCTGCACTACCATTACCAAAAAATGTTTTGAAAATTTTTTAAAAAATTTTCAAAGTTTTCCAAAATATTGCCGTTTATTTAGTTTATTTATTTTTTTTTTATTTATTTATTATTTTTTTTGAAATTTATTGCTTTCATATACAACATTTTTGTTTTTGAACCAAATATATACCGTATATTTAGTCTTTAGTTTTAATAAAACAGTAAATATATACCTATGCAATTATCAAAAAATAATTCATTTTTGAAAAATATTTTACATACATAGAGTCGGACCACTTTAGGTATAATTTCGTCTCCCGAATTTCCCCTAATGCAACTTTTTGGAATTTTTTTTTTTCTGAAATCAGGCTTATAGTAGTTCATAAGCACACAAAAAATAATAGATGTAATTCTAATAAAATAGTTTTTATTAGTTTAATAAAGCTCATTCAGCTGACCTTGGAGGGTGAATCGGACCACCATTGAGGGTGAATCGGACCATTGTTTTTAAATTCCTTTTTACGTATAAATTCAATTTTATATTTTAATTTTTACTTAATATAATAATTGTTTACATATTAAAATTGGTAATAAGTAGGGATGTGCCTGATAGTGAATTAGCCAGATACCGGATATCCGCTGGAAGTTAAAACGGATTGCCGGATATCCGCAATCTAATATCGACAGAGCCATTATATATAAAAGTATTTACTACATTTATAATATTTATATTAAATATATCTTTATATTATATATTATTATTATATATATATATTAATAAATATATATATATATATTATATAGCAGGGTGTCTACGAGTTTGTACAGCGGGTGTAATCCTGTAGGATGTTAAGTATAAAAATGTGCTAGAAATATAGTTTGATTATTTATTCATTAAGGAGGATGGGATATATTACGTTAGTGTCTGCGCACACGCAATACGAAAACCGCGCATAAACATGCGAATGTGAATGGGATGATATATTAGGGTGCTTTATATATATTATATATAATTATTTATATATATATTATTATATATATATTATATATATATATATATATATATATAATAGTGATGTTACGCTGGGCAATTATGCCATGGGCGGCATTTAAAAATGGGCATTTGTCCAGGCATTTGCCATTTCATAAATGCCTGCCAAAACTGGGCATTTATAAAATTATCAGCAAAGGATTGATTATTGACAGCATTTAAAAAAAACACTCAAAGAATAGTTATCTCATTTTTCGCATATATATAGGTAATTATATATTTATATATATATATATATATATATAATATATTATATATATATATATATATATATATATAATATATATATATATATAATATATTTATATATATATAAAACATTCGTCTCTCGTAGCACGCGGTCTTTTATTACGCTGGTTCTCAATAGTACCCAAAAGATAAAGAAATCAAATTTAAATAAATGAAAATTTGAAATCAAACATATGTTAAAACATGATAAAAATTAAAATTAAAATGGCAAAAATAAAATTAAAATTGTAATTCATTAGTCATACAGTTAAAATGAAAAGAAAACGAATAACTAGAGTCCACAAGGATCCTATGCTGGCAATAGGCTTTTACTGTAACTCGTTGCACTCCCATTGATAGCGTTTGTACATGCTTCTCTCGCTCATAGCTGAGAAACGAAACATCGGTACCACAACCAAATTCTAAAAAAGCTAGATTTAGCAATCACTGAAGGAAATATAAAAAATTTTTATTTATTAGACTGGCTATGATATAAAAGAACTGTTTGAAAATGTAATATCGGAGAAATGATCGACATTCGACATTAAAACAAAGAAAAGATTAAGAAGAGTCATACTAGGCAGATCTTTAAGTGATCTAAAATGACACCGTCTGCGGAGATAATACGTTGGTTGAACGTACTGGCATTTCAATATTGGCTTTGAAGACATGAAATCGAACAGAGTGCCTTGCGACGGAATAACTTAAGAAAAAAAGGCTCTACTCTATATGAAAGTTTTTAAAATGAATGCAAAAAGTATAATTTAGCAGGGTTGGATTGATAATTTTCAAAAAGCGTTTTTTGCTTTAAATAATTTGTACACGGAGAATCCGCCCGCTGATAATGAAGCAGCAAGAACTTTTTCAGATGAATTTATGAAATAAATGAGGATAAGGGTAACTGCCTGAGCAAGTTTTCAATGCTGATGAACTGGGCTTTGGAAAAAAAACCAGATCGCACATACATTTCTAAAAATGAAAAGCGAGGCCCAGGCTTCAAAGCAGCAAAGGATCGTGTGACAATATTTTTTGCTGCAATGTAGCTGGCCACTTAATAAAGCCTGGCTTTCTTCATAAGTCAGCAAACCTACATGTGTTAATGGAAAACAAAATCTGTTGCTAAGTCTCCTGCTCCAAAAAAAGGCTTGGTCACGCTAAATTTATTTAAGACTGGTTTTATAAGTGCTTTGTTTCAGATCAAGAGTTATCTTGAAAATAAAGGAATGCATTTAAAGGGTTGTTAATATGGTACTTGACAATGATGGCGGTCATCCAGAAGGGCTACTAATGAGAATGTCGAAGTTGTATTTGTTCCCAAAAAATGTCTCACTTTAGAATCAAGATCGATCAATTTTTCAAAGCTAATTACATAAGGATAACATTCACACGGATTAGTAATTTTCTTGATGAGGATTCGAATGCAAACGTCATGAACTGGTGGGAATATCTTTAATATTGACTGTGAAATTAATTTAAGGGAGGCATGGATGGAGAGTAAACACTCGGTTAACGCTTGCTGGAAAATTTTATGGAGTGAATGTGTTACATATTTTCAAGGATTTTCAATCTGTAAGAAGTGAATTGCACAATTGTTGCAATGCTCCTCACGTTGGTGGTGGTGGATTTGATGACCTCCACCAAAAAGAAATTGAAGAAATATTGCTATTTAAGGAGACATTAACGAATTATGTGTTAGCTGATCTTTTAATTCAGTTTTTGATATGAAAATGATGAGAAGAAAATGCTGTTGTAAGTGATTGGGATTTAAATACATTAGGTGAAACTGTGTTTCGTATGAAAAACAGTTATAATTACATTGTGCAAAGATCCTACAATGGACTGCAGTTCAAAATTAAAAAGAGAATTGAAGAATGATTTTAAACCAACAAGAAATTTCGGTGAGCTAAAAGGCAAAGGCGTCAATTATCGATAACGATGTATTTCTCAAAAGCGCCTATGCATCTACAGATTCGGACCGTTCTCTCCAACTCTTCAATCATTTAACACGTTTGAAAGAAACTGATTTTTGTGCACAATTGATAACTTTAAAAATTTTTATATTACATAATTTACAAACTTTCAATTAATGTAAAAGATCTCTTGTAGCAAAATTTAAAAAGTATTATCAAGTGTAATTTTTGCAATCTAGAAAAACTTTTCAAGAAAGTCAATTTATTTTCTTTTTCAGTGTGTGACTCCTTAATGGTAGATTACTGTTAATGTCCCTAAAACCCGTCAGTAGTGTTACTGTAAATAACATTATATGTACATAATTTTATATCAATTATTAGGATAAATAAAATCTACTGAATTTTATTCATCTTATACAGATAAAAATTAAAATTAATGATTTTTTCAGGGGGAGTTTAAGTTATATGCGATGTCGCCTATAAAGGGGGTTCACTAACTACCCAGATTCTATGAGGGACAACTATTATATCGTCCCCTTACCTTCTTAATGCAATATGACTCCTCAAGCATCTAAAAAGAATACCAAAACAGGTTTCCCTCAATACAAACATCAATTTTATATATATAATATATATATATATTATATTATTATATATATATATTATATATATATTATATAATATATATATTATATCATATATATATATTATTATAATATATATATATTATATTATATTAATATACCGTATATATATATATATAATATATATTTAAATATATATATATATATATATATATATATAATATATATTAATATATATATATTTATATTATATATATAATATATATATTATATAATATATATATATACCGTATATATATAATAATGAAAGTATAAAATGTTATTCAAATCTCAAAGATTTCAATCC
>JABUQX010015850.1:60000-61605 GCA_015478945.1 Trachelipus rathkii | reverse complement strand
TCCTTTGACTCGACCCGTGTCCAAAGCCGGATGAAATTCAGAGCCCCCCGCCCCCGATGAGAGCAGTACTCCATACTAAGGGCGGATGAGGCCCTTGTATAAGCTGGTAGAACTGAGAGGAGGAAAAAAAGTCTCGCAGTCTAACAGAACTCCCAGTTTCTTTGTGAGGCCGCCCTAGCAACCGTTTGTGATGTGAGTTTCAAGACCCATTTTTTTTGTTTAATGTTAGGCCAAAAGGATGTTTATATTGTCAACAAGGAGAGACGAGAGACCGTCGAAAGAGATTAGAAAGTTAGAAGGTGTTTTAAAGAGGGAGATTTGTAGTAGAAGTTGGAGTTTTTAAAGAATTAAATCAGCAAGGGTTGGAAGACGAACCGGCGCACCCGCGAAATGTCATATCCAGATCTGCTAGAAATAGAATCGGAAAGTAAGACGAGAAGGCAATTCTAGATGTAAAAGAAGGAGAAGAATTTGAAATGAGGTTGAAGAATGAAGGGTCGAGTCATCGCAATACGAGTGGATAGATTAGATGTGCAGGTGAGAAAGATCATTAATGAAAGAGTAAAGAATAAAGTAGAGATAAGGACAGAACCCTCAGGAACACCACAATCTGAAACAGAAAAAGAAGAGAGAAAGTCTCCCCGTCGAACAACAGATGATATTGAGCGATTGAAGAGAAAACAGACATAAATAAGCCAAAGAGAGGCAGGAAATCCCAAGAGGAAGGGAGTTGAGAGAGCAGGTGACGCGTGCCATACCCGGTCAAATGCTTCGATATGTTCAATAGCCGCCACGCACGCAAGTCTTCCATAGTTCCTTTAAGGGCGAAAACGATATAAACATGTAAGATAGGAAAAGATATCGCCATTAGACCCTCGAACACCGAAGCCGGACTGTCATCCGAAAGAACGTTGAATGAGAATCCAAATGATCTAAGAAAGGAGAGTTGAGAAAGGGTTTTTAAAGATCTGTAGAAGAATACAAGTGGATCTATAGGCGAAGTTAGTGAAGGATCAGAGCGGCTTCCTTTTTTCGGAATCATCGGTTGGAATGTCCGTGGCTTCAACATTGAGGGGGAAAGTGTTCAGTATTCAGACATAAGACATCATAGTTGAACGAAGGAGGGGCCAGACGAAGCACAGCTTCCTAAAACTACGGGGTCAGGAATTGCCAATCCGGGCCACCCGCCTTCCTAACGTTCATAGATTTCAGGAGCCATGCACCCGATCAAATGTATTCACATGGCAAAGGCATAGGGACACCTGAGAGGAGAAGGAGGAGGAGAGAAGGAATGCCAGAATCATCCAGGGTTAAGTTAGAGCAAAATAGGAGGCCGAAGAGATTTCCCTTTAAGTGTCAGAGAATTCAGCAAACAGAACCATTCAAACAATTAAGAGGGAGAAAGGCAGATTTACGAAGTTGTTAAGAGATGTTTTTGGCCAAGAGGCAGAAGTTTGTCAGTAGGAGAACCAGGAGGTTAGCGCACTTTCGTTTGGATGAAAAGCCGCTTTTGCTCTGTCGCAAGAGTACCTGCAACGATTTCTAGACTGAAATGAACAATTAGCAAGAGTTATAGGGAGAACGAGAAGTTTTTTCATTCCCGAT
>JABUQX010015850.1:25000-55000 GCA_015478945.1 Trachelipus rathkii | reverse complement strand
GGGTATAGTTCCAAGGGAATGGAGGAGAGCGTAATAGGACCCTTGTATAAGGGTAAGGAGAAAAGAAAAACTGTAGAAACATTATGGGAATAAGTTATTGAGTGTGTAGGAAGGTATATGGCTGGTATTTTGGTCGAAAGAGGCGTCGAGGACTGAGACTGATTGGTGAAGAAACAAGGTGCGTTAGGATGTAAGGGAATGTGGAAATCACAATCTGACATTTGAAACAAATGATTGAGAAAATGAGGGAGAAGAAGAATAAATCGTATTTAGTTTTATGGATTTGCACAGGCGTATGATTAGATTAATAGGGAAGCGGTTATGGCAGTGTTATTCGATATATGGTGTTGGTGGTAGACTTGTGAATGGAATCAAAAGATGTATGACGATAGTGAAGTGCGTGTGTAAGATTAAATGGTGTCAATGGTGATTGGTTTAGGATTAATAGCGAGAGTAAGACAGGGTTGTGTTATGTCTCCTGGTTATTCATTTGTAAATGAGGGGTTATTGAAAGGAATTGAGGTGGTGATGGCAGAAATGGTTATAGAATGGTTGGAGAATGCAGTTGAAGGGAGGGTGCCCTACCTATTATATGCGGATGATTTCGTTTCTGGTGGCGAATCTGAAGGAGAGTTTTAGAGGATTGATAGAGAGATTTGGCCGGGGGTGTGTGAAAGGAGGGGCTTGAAAGTAACGTGGATAAGAGTAAGGTTTTATGGTTGTGAGTGACGTACACCCTCGGGATGAAGTTATGTTAGATGGTGAGCATCTAGAAAAAGTGTCTGAGTTTAACTATTTAGGGTATATGTTGGATGAGAAGGGAAACGGATAGATGCAGAGTGTAGTAGAAAATTGTGAAATGGCGAGGAAGGTGGCTGTAGCACATTAAATCTTATGCGTGAAGCAAAGGGACTAAGTCTTGAGTGTGCTAGGGGTCTTACATGAGGTTATGTTGTTAACCTGTGTTATTGTATGGTAGTGAGACTATGGTCTGAATAAGAAGTATAGATCTAAAGTTCAAGTTCAGATGACAATCTTAGGGTTGCTAAGTGTGGAGAAGAATTGCGATTAAAGAGAGAAGAACGTATTAAGAGAGTGTTTGGTGGAAAAAGGAAATGAAGAGAATAAATGAAAGTTATGTTGAGATTGGTTTGTCATGTCGGATAAGGATGAATGATAGTTAGGGCGTTAAGCGATGTATATGGCTTAGTCGTCTGTGAAGCCACCGGCTGGTGAGACCGAGAGAAAAGTGATTGAGTCGGTGAAACGAATGTCTGAAGGAGAGAAATGTGCGAGTTTGGCAGAGGCGAGAATAAAGGTGCATATAATAAGAGAATGGCCGGGTTTTGTATTATGGGGGCATGGTTGTGGCCCACCTGTGGCAAGGGATGAACCCTTACATGACGATTTACCAGTGAGCGTCCGTCGCGGTCCCATGATGTTCAGGGTGGATTTTCTGATCTGCTGACGAGCTCTCACTAGATTCAATTGCGTACAGAGGGGCAGTAAGGCTGGCTTTCTCTTTTCGACGTTGTCATGTTCTCCTACTGCTTTTCTTTTCGATGCTTGTACAGCACCTTACCCCTCTTGGGGCAAAGAGGAAAGTGAAGAAAGAAAGAAAGAAAGAAATAAAAAAATTATAAATAAAAACAATATATTATGGAGTTTTTAATATATTTGTTTTTCAAATTTAAAAAAACTATTGCATTGTAACCCGTAATCTGTAACATTCTTTAGTGCTGCTGTTTCATTGTTTCCATTGTAAGATTTTGAACCCAAAGCTAGACATATGTTAAAAATTTAAAAATTAATGCCAGATGCCCAGACAATTTATATAATTGTTTTGTATATTTGTTGTTATAACTAGATAAATGTTAGGCCCAGTATTTGAATATGTCTACAATTTTAGCACCCTTATTAAAATGACAGATATGCTGAAGAGAGCGCAACGTACCAAGCAAACGAGGAGGTATGATTTTTGCTTTGAGGATAAAGAATAGGCGTGAAGCTTGTCTAGATAGCCCATGCGGCTTCTTAAATTATCATTATTATTTATTATTTATTATGGGTTGACTGGGACATTTCCTAGAGGCCAATGCACTTGCCTAATATTAATTTTAATGGTTGAACTTGGACAGCTCTAAAAAGGACCATCGGATCCTTCTCTCAAGTATTATTCTGATTGTCCAATATGAGTTGACTTACATTCTATAGGGGTCAATTCGAATTCTTTAAATATTATCATTAATTATTAATTATTCATTAGGTTGACTGGACAGTCTAGATAGGCCCATGCGACTTCTTACAGTATTATTCTTATTTATATTGAGTTTATTATGAGTTGACTGGACATTCTAGAGGGGGCCAATGCGCTTCTTAATTATTAATTTTTACTTGGATTGACTGGGACAGGTCTAAAAGGACCAGTGCGGCTTACTTAAATATTATCTTAATTATTATGAGTTTCTGACTGGACAGTTCTAGAGCGTCAATCGATTTCTTAATTACTACTTTTAAGTATTGATTAAATGATTATTATTGGTAGCTTGGGACGGTGGAGATTGGCTTATGCTGCTCTAACGTATTATTCTCTATTATTTATTTATTACTGGCGTTGAACTGGACATTTTTCATAAGAGGACCAATAGTGGCTTCCCTAATATTAATTTATTGGTGACCTGACATTCTGAAAACAGACCAATGAAACTGTATCATCTTTGCATGTTATGGGTTGACGCTGTCTATCTAACCACCTTTATTCAGCTTCATAACTTTTATTCAGAATAGAAATTGAAAAGCTGCATTGACCTTCTAGAATGTCCCAGTCAACCCATAATAAATAAGAATAATACAAGAAGCACGCATGGTCCTTTATAGACTGTCCCAGGCCTCAACCAATAAACAAATTAATAATTAAGCAGCAGCATTGGCCCCTCTAGAACACTATCCAGTTAAAAAAAAACATAATAAATAATAAATAAGAAAATAATACTAAGAAGCCGTATGGGGCCTATCAAGACACTGTCCCAGTCAAACCATAATATATTAAAATTAAAAATAAATAATTAAGCCAAGATCCTTCTAGAATGTCCCCGTCAACTCATTATAAATAAGAATTTTAATACTTAAGAAGCCGCATTGGTCCTTTTTACTGTCCAGTCGACCAATAAAAATTATTAATTGAGAAGCCCATTGGCCCCTCTTGCATGTCCCAGTCAACACCCATAAAAATTAAGAATTACGAATAATTTTTTAATAATAATTAATGAATTAAAGAATAGCATTATAATTAAGAAGCCAATGGGCCTACCTACACGTGTCCAGTCAACTAAACGATAAATTAATAATCTTACGAATAATATTAAAAAGTCGTGCATTGCCCCCTAGAACTGTCCCAGTCAACTCCATAATAATTAAGTAAATAAGAATAATAATTCAGAAGCCCATAATTTTATTGATTGTCCCAGTCAACCCATAATAAATAATAAAATTGATTCTTAATTATTAATTATGGGTGACTGGGACAGTCTAGATAGCCCATGCGGCTTCTGAATTATTGCTCTTATTTATTAACTTTTTGTTGCGTTGACCTGGAGCAGTCTAGCGGTAGGCCCATAGTAGTGCTTCCTTAATTATAATACTATTCATAATTACATAATTATTATTAAAAATAATATTCTTAATTCTAAATTTTTATGGCGATTTGACCTGGACATAACTAGAGCGGGACAATGCGGCTTGCTCAATCTATAAGTCTTATTTGCTTTACTGGGAAAGTCTAAAAAGGACCATGCGGCGGCTTAATATATTGTTATTTAATTTTGAGTCTGACTGGGACATTTTAAGAACGGGACTTAAGTAATGGGCTTCCTAATTATCTATTTTTAATTTATTAATATTATTTGTGAGTCTGGGACAGTCTAGATAGGCCCATGCTGCTTCTTAAGTATTATCTTTTATTTGATTATTATCATCGGGTTGACTGACATTTCTAGAGCGGGGCCAATGCCGCCTCATATTATTACACTCTTTCTTCACTTCAGTACTCTAAAAAGGACCATGCTTCTTCTTAAGTATTATTCTTATTTATTATGAGTTGACTGTTACATTCTAGAGGTGTCAATGCCGTTTCTTAATTACTTATTTTAAATTATAATTATTATTGGTTGACTGGGTCAGTCTAGATAGGCCCATACTCTTCTTACAGTATTATTCTTATTTTATTATTTATTATGCGGAGTGAACTGTGACATTCTAGAGAGGTTAATGAAGCTTCTTAATTATTAATTTTTATTTGTTGACCTGGGACAGTCTAAAAATTAGTTACCATGCGCTTTTTAAGTATTGTTTATAATTATGGTTAACTGGGGACATTCTAGAGCGGTTCATTGCAACTCTTGAATTATATTTTAATTATTAATTATTATGGGTTGACTGGGACAGTCTAGATTGGTCCATGCGGCTTCTGAATTATTATTCTTATTTATTAATTATCATATGGATTGACTGGTACATTCTAGAGGGCCAATGCGGCGTTTTAATTATTATTCTAATTATTAATTATTGTTGTGACTCGGACAGGTTTTAAGGTAGGCCCATGCGCTTTTAATTAAATACTATTCATTACATTACATTAATTAATTATTAAAAAATTATTCAATCTTAATTTTTAGTGGGTTGAATGACACTCTAGATGGATTACCTGCCGTCTTCTTACTCGTCTTCTTTTCTATATATATATATATATATATATATCATATTATATATTAACTATATATATAATAAAATTAATAATACTATATATATTAATATATAATATATATATATACTATATATAATATACTATATACTTATTATAATATATATATACAAATACATACGTACATATTTAATTATAATATAACTATTATATTATAATAATATATTATATATATATATATAATATATACATAATATATATATATATACTATATTATATATTATATATACATACTATATATATATATATATATATATATATAATATATATATAGTGATAATACATATATATATATATATAACCAAATATATTATATATATACAAAAATATATATATATTATACTATAGTATAATATAATATATATATATATATATATATAATATAATATATATTATATTAATAAATATATTATATATAATTATATATATAATATACAAATATATATATTATATATCATATATATATATATATATATTTCGCATGACGTCACGAATCTGAAAAAATCAAAAAAATCAAAAAAATCAAAAAATCAATAAAATCAAAAATTGATTTTTTTCTAAAAAAATCAAAAAAATCCCCAACCCTGATTGAAATATTATAATTATTGCAATTTCAAATTCAGAAAAAAAAATTTATTAGTTACCCCTTTTAGTTTAAAACATATATAATAAACAGAATATCATAAAAGTTAGTCAACATTTTTAGATAATATAAATATTTTAAAAAAAATTGTAAAGTTATTTGGTTATAAAATTTTAAACTTTAATTTAAATTAGGTGTGTAGTGTGTAATAATCATCAACGACATTCTTGATGGCGAAAATGTTGATACATATTTATGAGTGCTATTGCACTTAAAAAAATTTATGAATGTATTAAGAGCGATGGCCATAAAGACCAGGAGGGATGGAGTGAGAAACGAAATAATTAGAGAATGTATAGGAGTGATACCAATTATTAACAAAGTAGGTGTATCAGGACAAAGGTGATGGAGACATCTTGGAGAGGATGGAGTGTGGTCAGGGTGGCCAAGAGGTGGTGGGACTGGAGACCGGAGGGAGGCAGACCAAGGGAAAAACCACGGAAGAGATGGAAGGACTCCGTAGAGGATTCGCTGAGAAGACATCAAAAGCCATTTATGATTCAGGTGATCGAAGAGCAGGAATTGAAGATAGAAGGGAGTGAAATGATAAGGTTGGCCGTGCTGACCGACTCATGAGCCTTCCTAGGAGCCCATATAATAATTACATTTTCTCATTATATATATAAATTTATAATATATATATATATATATAATATACTATATATATATACTAATATATATATATTAATATATATAATAAATATATATATATATAATATTATACTATATATATATATAATATATCATAATTATATATTTATATATATATATATTATATAATATATATATAAATATATATATATAATATATATTAATATATATATAATATATATATTATATAATAGTAATATAATATATATATAAATAAATTAAATTATATAATATATATATATATATATATATATATATATATAATATATATATATATGTCAATCTTACTTATTACATCTTACATCCGCTCCCAGGAAGGATCATGAGTCTGTCAGCACGGCCAACCTTATCTTTCACTCCCCTCTATCTTCCAATTCCTTTTTTCGATCACCTGAATCATAGATGGCATTTGATGTTTTCTCAGCGAATCTTCTACGGAATCCTCTCCATCTCCCTTCCTGGTCTTCTCCATATGGTCTGACGTCCCTCGGTCTCCCAGTCCCCACCACTCTCTGGCCCACCTCGCCACACTCTATCCTCTCAACCATTTTCCCACCACACCTTTGTCTCACTGTACGTACACCCTACTTTGTTAATAATTGTTATAACTCCTAACATTCTCCCTAAGTTATTTCCGCTTGCCTCACTCTATCCCCTCTCTGGTCTTTCCGGCCATCGCTCTCAATACATTCATTTCAGCAGTTTGCACTCTGCTCTTCTCTCTTGTTGTCATACTCCATGTTTCCGCCCCATACAGAAGGACCGGTGTCAAAATGCTCTTGAAAATTATTCTCTTCACCTCCCATCCAATCTCATTATCCCTGATGATAGGATGCAAAGGTCTAACTATTCTCCCATACTTATCAATTCTGCTCGTAATCTCCAAAGCACTTCCTCCCTCTCTACCAAACATTCCCCAAGATACTTGTGTTTCTCTACGTTTTCAGTCACCACACGATCCACCTCCACCATCAACTCCCCTCCCTCCTTTCTACTTACTATCAAATTAATATGTTTTATCCACGTTCATGCACAGGCCCGCTTCTCTCAATTTGTATCAAAAGCCAACACCACCCTCCTCAGTTTCTCTTCGTCTTCACATTCAGCCTCAGAAGAAATGTCTCTCATTATCTCCATCTAAGTCCTCCACCTCCTCCCTCATTGCCCTTATTACTACATCCAAATATGCCACGAACAGAACTGGTGACAATACACTTCCCTGCTTAACGCCAGCTCCCACCTCAAACCATTTCTCGTTTTCATATCCAGTTCTTACATTACATTTGTCATTTTTATACATACTCTCCAAACCCTTTCTTAAGTAACCACCAACTTCGTAATCTCTCTTTAAAACCTCGAACAATATCTTCCCAGGCACCGATCGAATGCCATTCTCAGATCTGTAAATGTGATGTAAGCCTTTTTGTTGTATTCTTTTATCTTTTCCGTTATCATTCTCAGAGAGAACATAAAATCTGTGGTGCATCTATTCGCCCTGTGCCCACACTGGTCCTCCCCAAGTCTGGGTTCCACAATTACCCTCACTCTTCTTTCCAGTATCTTTTCATATACCTTTGCCAGATTGTTCAATAACGAAATACCTCTGTAATTATTACATTCACCCACGTCTCCCTTTCATTTATATATAGGCATAATGATGGTTTTTCCCCATCCCTCTGGAACCTAACTTTCCCTCCATCACTTGTTGATAAGCTTCAACACTGATTCCTTCACTTCCTCTCCCCTTCTTTTATTAATTCTATGGGCAATCCATCTTCTCCCCTGGCTCTTCCATTGTTTATTTTTCTTAAGGCCTCATCCAGCTCTTCCTTTGTAGTTACCCCTGCTTAATCCCCTGGTCTCACTTCTCCTCCCTCCTCCTCCCTCCTCCTCCATCTCCTGACCCTCCTCAAACAGAAGTCTTCCAAAATATTCTGTCCATTTCATATTTATATCTTCCGGTCTTATTAACACCCCTCCCTGTTCATCCTTTATGCTCGTTACTTTTTTCTTCTTCTTCCTAGAGTCCTTCTAGCTCCTTCTACAATTTTTTGCTGTCAGCCTTTTGCACTTCTTTTTATAGACTCTCCGCGTGTATCTGCCACACTACAGAGCTTTGACTGAGCCGTTCTGTCTTTTAGCCACTCTCTCATTTTTACTGTCTTCTCCCGCTCTCTAACCTCTTATTCACCATGCGTATGTTATTTTTCGCATTCCTCCTATCCATCTTCTTCCGAGGGTTTCCCACTGCTGCTTTCATCACTACATTCCAAATGTTTCATATCTCCGATTCATCCTCGTTCCATTTACATTCATTTTCTTCATATTCTTGCCTTTTCCCTGCTCTTTCCAGTCCTCTTTAAATCACAAGCTAACTCTTCTCCTGCACTCTCCGGCTTTCATTCTTAATCCCGCACAACATCTGTGATAGAGTCTAGACAATCCTGGCAATACCTTTACATTTTGTACTAATTCAGTCTCTGATTATATATTAATTATGCTTGATTCTGTTCAAATTTATCTGTTTGTGCTATTCCATCTGTACCTCGTAAACATCTGTGAATCTCTTTGCTTGAAAAACCTATTCATTATTTTCATATCATTTCTCATACAGTCATCTATCAGAGGGCTTTACCTCCACGTTCTGCCTCCTTCCATACGGCCATATCTCCATGTTACCTTCCTCTTCTCCACTTCTGGCATTAAAGTCTCCATAGACAAATATCTTATTGTTCTCTTCTTCCCATCCAACCTCTCTTCCAACATTTCCTAATCTCTTTTTCATCATTGTGTGCCCCGGTGCATACTAACTGAACAGGTATAGATTTTTTTCAACCCTTTTAATTCTTGAAGTGCGTGCCAACAGCCTTCATAGTATACAATCCACCGCCTGTCAGAAAATAGTGACATCTTGGACACATATCATGCCAACTCGTGTTCCATGACTCCTCTCACCTTTTACATAACACCATCCTCCTTCAATGCTGCCTCCTTCCTCCCTCATTCCCCATTACGGCAGTCATCTTCGTTTATCCTCCTCGATAATCATATCCCGATTTTTTTCTCCTTTGACTATATCTTTTTTATAATAGACTCCGGATATTTTTTCTTCGTAAGAATTGTTATTATTCGCTTTCCAAATCGTTTAAGGGTCTGTTTTCAAAAGGTTGTGATGTAATCGAGGCTGGTCCTAGAGAATTGCAAGAAGGTTCTTTCAGGCAGCGGCTTGCTAGGACTGTCCTGCCTAGCATTGTTGTTGGCATTATCCAGGTTCAAACGGGAACCGAAAAAGACCGGGTTGGCGGGGAAAAAGGGGTTTTTGGGGGACTTTTACCATACTTATTTAATATATATATATATATATATATTTTATAATAATATATTATTTTTATTTTATATATTAATTATATATTATTATATTTATAATTATATATATATATATATATTATTATATATATATTATATTGACTCGGTCCAGAATCGTCGATGTTCGAAATGTTAACGGGCCATGGGCCAAAAGTGTTAGTAAAAAATGGATCCCCTAAAATTTTCAGCTCGATCGGAGGTGGTTTAGCCTTCCCGATTTGGCCTGAAGTTGGGAAAAATGGCATTTTTACACAATTTGAGCATTTTTTAGCTTTTGCGGGACAACCGTATCAGGTAGAAAGGACAATAAGGGCTCATTTTAAAGATGATATTATTAGGTTTAAACGAGTACTTGTTTGTTACTCTAGGTATAAGAGTTGAGAGATATCTTGAATACGGTTAGCATTATGGGGAAAATGGCCGTTTTGGGCAAAAACTTTCACATTTTTAGCTTTTGCAGGAGAACCGTAATAGGTAGATAGGAAGAAAGTTCTCATTTTAAAGCTGATACTATTTAGCTTTAAAATGAGCACTTACCTTTTGCTTTAGGTATATAGTTTAGCAGATATACCTGAAATTTAGGTCTATTTAGTCATGGTAGGTAATAAGGCATTGTTTTGTATTCTATTACTTGAATTCTTGGCTCTTAGCGAACTTAAAGAATATTACGAATAATTAAAGTATTCCTTTTATTATTATTTTCATCAGTCCCTTCCAAAAAAAGTTTAAGTATAATTTTATTTTTGTTCCTTTATGGAAAAAAGCTAGAAAAGAGGAAAATAGTACAAAATAAGTTTAAGATTTTAAACATTACAAGCTTGTCGACAAAGTTGTCCTAGATGTGTCGGGATAAGGATTGTAACCTTGAATAAGTTTAACTCCCTTTCTGCAGTGTCATTAACAACTTTTAATGTGCACTGGGCTAGCAAGCTTCAGATATTCTAAATTGTTATTCCAGACACTGGGATCCTCATGTAGAAAGTTTAAACTTCTCACCATTTTTCAAAAAAACTAAGATGTGGTCAGATTTATGAATAGGAGCAGGTTTCTCCTTGAATATTCTATCACCATTTCATGTTTAATTTCACCGCACATCCTCTGACAAACTTCATCATTATAAGACAACATCTTTTCGGTCATCTCTTTTTTATGTACTTCCGAGAATTTTCTATCAATAAGCAAACAAACTCTACTGGGTTAGGTACATAAGGATTTAACTGAATTTGAAAACTTTCTTTGAAACATCTTTGTCAATTTCTCCGTATCTATAGTATCTTTGATAAATTTAAAATGCTGAGTTTGGACCGTAATGTATTGGAAGAGTAAACCAATTTTAACCGTATAATATAAATAAAATAATTGATGTCCCTCAACGAGTTGTTTTCTGCTTCTGTTAATGGAAACTTTGCTCTCGAAACACAAATTTTAATGCATAAATGGCTTTTGCATCCCATCGGGCGTGATGAATGCTCCAGGACTCTAATTTTACATTCTTCGGAGAACTTTTTCCCATGAAATCAAGGCATAGGTTTGAGGTTCTAGATAATATCATCTTTGGGTGATGTTTTGTAGTCACTTTGCAGAAGCTCCTACTTGTCTTGATATTTTAATAGGGTATGTTGACTTATCTTGGTCACAATTCCTACTTTGTGTATGAGTCTGGTCTATATTAGCGAAGAGACTTGATTCTTAAATATTTCTGTTCACGTGAAATTGGTCCCATTTTGCAATCGAAAGTGCTTTTAGGATCACCTCAAAATATTGAAGGGCGACGGCAATATAACAGCTTTTCTATGCATTTTCTCCAGAGAGTGCAGGCTTTCTTACCATGACCGTGTTGATGGTTTAGTGTCGAAAACATTACATTGCTCTTCATTTTCGCTGCCTAAATTAATAATTTTCAAGCTACAGCTTTTGACTCGGGAATATCCTGTCTATCTTCTACAGCTGGTAACCCTAAAAGTAAGTTTCTCTTCTCCTTGCTACAAGAATGACCAGACCTGTCTATTTTCTTTCTTGAGGAGTTTGGTAACTCTACATCCAGTGTTAACTGTTCCGTCATTTCTTATTTTTTAATTTATTTTTTAATTTAATTGCTCTTTTGGTTGCTTGAATGAATTTTACGGTCTAATAGTGCTGCGGCGCAAATCTATTCTTCATGTTAACATCTAACGCCTAGCCTGTTGCACAATAATATTTCGCATGGGTTTCCTGTCGAAATGTTGCTTGTCCAGTACATGGATAGTATCTTGTGAAATTGGAGCTTCAATGCGTTTGGTCTTTTTTTTTTGGTGACAGAAGCACATGCCTCAACATCAGCCTGGTTTTCTGATTCGGAAGATCTTCACTGTCCAAAACAGGAGAGTATGATGTGTCCATCGGTTCTTCTTCTGATAGTTCTGAATCAGAGTTCGAATAAAGCTCTATTTGTTCTTCATCTGTGGAAGAGAAGAGAGAAAAAAATTAGTATTAAATGAGATAATCTTTTTTCGTTCATTCTGTGAAAGAGAGTTTAACTTCGTCACAGACAAAAAATGAGTATTTGAGTAATAATAGTAATGAAAAATTATTTAACAATTATTAAAAAATAATTGCGTTTTCTTGGGTTTGCAGACAAAAATTTTTCAATTTTAAAAACTTGAACCAACCTGGCTTTCCTGTCAGCTTTTCTTTCTTCAAGCCTTGCCAACTTTAAATCAACACAGTCATGCAGCCTGGACGTCCTTTCTGTCGTTGTAATTCGAGAAATTGAATATCTTCTGTTTTAGTCCTTTGTGATACAGCATCTGCAGCAATGTCAAATAGATCTTCTAGCTTAGATTTAAATTCAAGTTCACCTTCTTGAATTTGGATTTCCGTGAAGAGCTCTTTTGTATATTTGACATTCTTTTACATTTTTTCGCACTTTATGATGGCATAGTTTAGCCATTTGAGTTAAGTATTTTCGATTCGCTAGAATATGTGAACTCTCTTAAGGTTGGTTCGCAGGTTCTATGAGGTTCAAAATATTGACGCATATTGTAAAATATTAACTTCACATTGGCATTGATGGAGTTTACGTTCTGTTATTTGATGAAAAGGATATCCAACTAAATAAATTTGGTTTGGTCACGAACACGAACACGTCCCAATACCATATATAAACATAAAATAAATAAATTATTCATATAATACAAATTAAATCTGTTGGAAATTAATAAACTGGGTAACAGTCTGAAAATACAATCAAATTAATTTTCTACACATTTTTTTTGGATTCACTTTATAAAATAAAAAGAAAACACAAAAAAAGATGCCTTATTTAGCCTACATGACCTGAAATAGACCTGACATTTCAGGTATATCTGCTGAACTATTATACCTAGAGCAAGGTAGGTTCTCACTTTAAAGCTAATATTATCATTTTAATTGAGCTTTAAATTTTCTTCATCCCTATTACCGGTTGTCAGCAAACGCTAAAATGTGCAAATTTTGGTCAAAAAATGCAATTTTCCAACTTTAGGCAAATGCGGGTTGGGTTACCAATTTCGTAGAGCTGAAACTTTTAGGGGATCTTTTTTCTTATTAAATGTGCACACTTTTGGCAATGGCCGATAGAAAAGTCCAAAATTTTTTTTACTATATAGCTTGGATGTGGCTACATAATTATATATTTATATATTATATTAATATATATATATATATATATTTAATTATAGTTTATATAATTAATATTATATATATATATATATAATATATATATTTATATATATTTTAATATATTATTATATATTATATATATAATAATATATATATATATTATATATAATTATATATATTATTTATATATATATATATAATAGGCAGGTCTCGATGCCGTCATATGTATCTTATAAACTATTAATGCTACAGTAAACGGAATACATTGCTGGAATGCGGTCCATGTTAACCAAGCAATTTGTCAAAAAAATAAAAATAAAATAAAAAAAATTACTCTCGTACTAAAAAAACTAAGCGAAAAGGATCATTTTTGGAATTTTTGTTATTTCACATAAGAAAATGGTAAAAAAATAATTTTTTTTTGCTCTATACGGCCACATAGGGGCCTTCGAGCGACAGGGAAAATAGGGGGGGATTGGTTTTCCATAGCCGTAGGGGAGGGGCGGAGGACCCCCAGCGACACCCAAATAAAGCGGGGGTTCCGGAGACCTCCCCGGAGGGGGGGAAATATCCTACCCGTATTCCGGAAGGAGAGGACCCGATCCTGCATCGGGGCGGTATACCTGGTATTCTTTAGTAAAAAAAAAAAAATTAATAGAAAGTTTTAATTTAACGGAACATAAAAGTTCTAACGGGAGAATTTTATTGATATTATTAGAATATTTTTTAATTTTTTGTAGTTTGGGAAAAGTTTTTTCTTATGTGAAATTTTAACGAGGCATTCAAAAATGTTTCCTTTTCGCCTGTCTAATTGTTATTTTTGAGATATAATTTTTTTTATTTTTTTTTTTATTATTTTTTTTTTTACATTTCTGGGCAAAATTGGACAAGCATTCCACCAATGTATTCCGTTTTATGTGGGCTGTATAGTTTTTATATATATTACGGCTAATCCAGACGCTGACATATATATATTTATAATATATTTATATATATTATATTATATATAAATATATATATATATATATATTATAATATATATATTATATTATATATATATATATATTATTATATATATAATATATATATATCATATATAATTATTATATATTATTCTCTCTCTCTCTCTCTCCTCTCATCTCCTAATTATACATATATATATATATAGTATACAACCAACCTGAGAACTTTGTTGATAATACAATATAGGTAGGCGGAGATCTCAAAAATTTTAAATGATTTATATATATATATGTATTTTGTATAATAAATTATATAATATTAATATAATTTTTATAATATAAGTGATAATTCTTTGAAGTAAAATTACTCATAATCATAATAAATAAGACTAAAACTAAAGTTCTCTCTTTTTATTAAGCAATATGATTTGGAATAAAAACAGTAGATCTATATTGCTCATCTATTATTATATGCATGTAATTCTCATTTTAATATTCTTTATTGGACTATCAGATATTTTTTTACGCTAGGTTTCTTTGTTTTTTTATTTTTTTATTAATAATAATTCTTTTTAGTATAAGATAAAACAGATTAGATATATAGGATATTTATCACTGCTCAGTTATTAATCAATTTAATTTATTATTGTTTTTCTAGTCAGCTTGTGTGTCCGTATGCGCCGATTCATTAGTATGATGAAGCCCTGCCTCTCACGTTGAGTAAAATACTAATGGTACCTATTGAGTCAAATCATTTTTGGTATGATAGTGAATTTGGATTTCACGTTATGTAGACCTGTGAATATGGCTTACCTAGATGTGCGATATCACATTATGGATTTTTTCTCCCATTTTAGTGGGTATACGTTGAAGTCGGTTTTCCAGGATTAATAGCCAGTACTCCGACTGCTTTGGATATATTCATAATATTGAGATCGCGGTAGATATGTACGAGACGTAGAGGTACCTAGTATATGTGTTCAGTCTAATTCTCGAAGCGCGTCGTCCTGAATTGGACATTCAGGATGGACATTTAAACGTGTACGCGGATAACATTTATCGAATGAGGAATAGAAATTATTTAAATAATTAATAGCATATCTATTGTTCTTTCGACTCTCATAATTATATTATATTATTCACACTTTGTAAAAACATCCGTATGATCTTCTCCATAGAGTTCCTCGTAAAACAAACCTTCAATATGATATATCACTTTATAAATATAATATAATTATTTAATAGTTTATTATATTTATATAATTAATATATATATTATATTTATATATTATATAATACTTATATATATTATATAATATTATATATTATATATATTAATATACTATATTATTATTTTATCTCTATATATCCTCGTATGTGATTAGCGTCATATAATATTTATTACAAATACTATTAATTGCCAGCTCTGTAAATACAGGTATATACTAATTGGTGTTAGATATGCTATTGAGTTCACTAAATTATGTACTGGCCAGTAGAAGTAGAATAAGCACTCCGAAGAAAGAACGATGGATAATCTTATCATAAACCATAATGGAGTAATCAAAAATAATGGATGTATTACGTGTGAACAATACCATAAGCTGAATCAATAGCCCAATTGGTTCTCCTATTTTGGCTCTGCTCATGCGAAATCAGGACAATTTTACATCTTACTTGTTGAATGGAAATTCTCCTTTCTACGTTTAGTAACATTGCGCTTCGAACCATGCAGTGAAAATTAGGGTGTTGGATTTTAATCAAGGTTAAAAAATAAAAAAAATTAAAAAAATTATAGCTAATAATTATGTAATATGAATTAGAAGGCTATTATAGAGACCTTTTATTGGTTTCTCGTTAAATAAAGACTTTCTATTATTTTTTTTTTATTTTTTAATAAAGAATACCAGGGTTAGATGCAAAGGGTCGGGGTCTCTCGGCCTTCCGGGAACTACGGGGTAGGATATATTCCTCCCTCGAGGACAATAAATGCATTACAGACAACCCTTACCTCTTTAAATACCCATACAAGAAAATTTTGAGTGAAATTTTGGAGGATGGGGCAGCCGGCGGAGGGTGTAGTCCTCTACGAGAAGGGCTTATTGGCGCTGTGCTTGGGCAATAAAACAGCCCCATTCACTCCTCCCCTACGCCTCATTATACTTGGAAGATAGTGGCGGTTCTGGTGATGGAGTTTGGTGCTGCCAAGACTGTCAGCTTGCTTCGTGGTTTTTGACGTCCTCTCCAAATACAACTTCTTCATTAATTTCATGCACAATTTCTTTTTATTAATCTATTTTATTTAATAATTTGTTTTAGCAGATCAATCAATACTCGGCATCTAAACGCTCCCTCTCTATTCAACACTTAGGTTTTGAGAGTTCTGACTTCAACTTACTTGTTGACTCTACTATATCTTTCTTCATTTTAAGCAAAAGAGCTTTGTTTATGCTAATCGTGTGAATGATGTTGTCCGTGTCCTTTTGATTTGGAGAACTTTTCCCCATATCTCTACCTAATGCTAAGTAACTGTTATTATCACTATTTCATCTGTCTCTGTATACCGGTTGTTCCATAAGTCATATCTGACTATATATAAAGTCTTCTCTAACTTAGGCTCCAAACTAGCGGACGCACATTCCTCTTCTCTTTTCATTTCTCTGAAATTTACTCTCTTTTGACTTCGGCCGCCGCCTTACCCGCAATTTGTGAAACTTCGGCGCCTTAGCTTCCAAGAACTATACGGATTGAGCTCGAGCAGTTAGTGCAGCTATCTACTTACGCGACAATTGCAGCCGCCCATCACTAAACGTTTTGTTCACTTCTATGATCCTTTCCTTATGTTCTGTTAAAATTCTTTCCTCCTCTGGTTCCTCCGATACTCTCTTATCTACTCGTTTTTCCTGTTCTTAATCTCAGATCTTCGGTGGAAGACCCCGTCTATGCGAGACAATGTATTTTTTGTGCAATTCAGTGCTGCATAACAGTCGGACTAAATGTGAGCTCGATCAGTTCTTTCATTTCCAATGCCATGTCAAGCTTCTACGTATGGAAGGGATCGCAGCAGTGTTCCAAATCGCTAACTAATTATTTCTGTGCATGTGAGGCGTGCTACTATGATCTTACTTCAGCTAAACCTAGCATAACGCTTGGTTTACTCTGCTGTTGTTTCTCGTAGATTTTACCATAGGTAGGCTGCCTATTACGAATTTACTATTGGTTGTAAATATCAGGGCGAAACCTTGCAACTTACTACTGTATTTCATCCAAACTCCGATCCGCCAAAAGATTTAGTGTTCTCATTCAACAAAAGAAAGAATTTTGAAGTGCTTATTAGCAAAACCTTCAATGAATCTACGGTGGCTCCAATTGTCTACGACAGTATCTTTGTGATACTTATTTGTAACTTCCTATAAATAAAAGTATGTATGTAACTCGGGTCTGACGTATACCGTCTATCACCTTGCCCTTCTTTAGATATTTTCTGACGAGTACTCCTAAATGTGCCAGTAACATTTGCCTTAAGCTGTACCTCTTTTTGCTCGCAATATTTATTGTAATGTGAATTTCCCTTTTAAGACGTGTCAATATGCTGTACCCTCTTCTCCAATCCCTCCACATATCTTAATTAATTTGTAATTTTTCTGAAGTGTTATATATCTGCTTTTCTGACTTAACTAAGAAGTGTCCAATCTGATGGGTATTCCTCTGTGGTTCTCAAACTTAAGCTTTTAAGCTTGCACTCTGCTTTGTTAAATTATTCTCTCTGTCTTTTTTCTCTGGACTTCCCTTCTTGCTGGAGGTTCGCTCCTCAGCCTGTACGAACCATGGGAAGCATCTTCAACCTCCGAACTATGCCAAATTCTCTACACTTCTTGTTTCTCTCTTAGTTTCTCGAATCTATTCTAACAGGAATATTTGAAAACACATCCTAATTCTTCTAATCTTATCTCTGGTCAACAGTACAGCTTTCGTAAGAAGCACTGTTTCTGGCGATCTTCCTTCTAGTCTTTCTGTTTCTTGGTCCTCTTTCCTTCAGTATTTTGGTGAATGCCCGCTGCTCTTTAAATCTATAAATAGTAGTATTACTCTGGTTCTGATTTATCCATAATTTTCTACTTTGCATCAAAATTTCTCTTATTATTCATTCAACATATTCATCCTAAGCCGACGATTTCCACTCATTATTCCCGCCTAATTTTGATAGACTTCTTTTACAAAATTAGCTCAGCATGCGTCACGCTTGGATTAAATAGCTACTGATCTTTCCTCGATATTCATTTAGGGGCAATGAGAAACAAGGACTTGTATTCACCTTATCAAAAAACTCCGTTTCCTCCATCTCTGGTATCACTCCAATAATCTTTTCACACAGATAATAACCCATCCTTCTTTGAGAATACATAACTCAAACAATCCTCTGTTCTTATATTCTAGTGTTTTATTATTATCATCAAATATGATAGTATACAAATGGTAAAAAGAATTCGGAGGATAGATCCGTTTGGACGAATCATGATATCGTCATACGATACTCTACCCAGAAACATTGTTTACGGAAACTCTCCAATTCATAGCATTTCAACGTGAGCTGTCTGAGTTAATTTTGTCTAAATATTCATATCCACTACCAGAATTCTTACTTTTCATGATAATATTTGAAATTTTGGACAAAAAAGAGGATGAAGGGGTCTCTATTCTCGCGCAGGTTGACTGATCTTAGCTTCCAAAAAAGGAAGGTTGGAAGTTAATGGCATACATTTATACTTTTAATATATATATAATTATACTTATATATAATATATATATATTTATATATATCTATATAATATATATATATTATATATTATATATATAATATATATATATATTATATCTGTATTAACTATTTATATAATTGTTAAATTATATCATTTTATTGCAATAGAGATCAGCATATAAGATCATCATATTAAACGAAAGTTCAAGATCTAAGACGTGACGAATATTCTTAAATGAATTGAATATGGCATGCAATAATAGTCTTAGATTTGTGCTGCAGTAGATATTATTGAATATAAAACCTCTTAAACGACCATTTAAAGTCTTCTAATGCTCGAAAAGGCTTTCATTTTAGAGTTATTGAGCCGCTACACCAATATGTTAAATTTTTAGTTTTTGAGACTGAAGCCTATTAGCCTAAGGAGCAAGAAGGGAGTTCGAATACAAAAGTTTTGCATTTCCATTCTGTCAATTCTTAATGTTAATAAAGTAATTATGGATTTTTAGTGTCAATGTAATCGTTAACTCTTATAAAATTTTGATAAGAGAAGCAACAACCTAAATAGTTTTATAAAAATATCTGGAGCTTGTAACCTATTCAAGAGAATAAAATGATTTGTTTCATTTAAATAGTAGTATTATTTCTTACATTTAAAAATCTATATAGATATATCTAATATTTTACGAGTTTACCGATTTTAATTTGACTGAAATTAATAGAGCATATTTAGATTTATATAACTGGTTTTAGAAACGTTATTGCATTTATTAATAGGCAATTAATTATTTGTGTCGTAACTAATGAAGCGTAGCTTATTACATAAAAGCTTGGCCTACCGCAAATGCGGCATTAAATATGATTTCTTTAACGGTTTATCAACTTAAAAGGGTGGATACCAAGATGACTTTTAAAACATTAGAAGGAAATCTGTTTTATTTAAAATTCTGTAATTATATTTTATTATTTATTTTTATGACAGATTCATGCTAATTACAACGTAATAAATTTAAAAATATGCAATTAGAAAATTATATTATATAAATAAATATACAATTATATATATATGCTATATATTATATAAAAAATATATAAATATATATATATATATATATAATATATATATATATATATATATATATATATATATATATATATATATATATATATACTTTTCATTTATGTGGGCCGTTTATTTTAAACTTAAATAGATAATATGACTCCTATAAAAAATATGTATTATATTTATATATTTTTTCTACAGTCAGCAAAGTAAACAAATACTACCGCCACACTACTTACGATCGGGAGGGGGGTACGGGGGAACTTTGTAAAAATGTTCGTGCCCCATACATTCATTATATATTTGTAATATAAGTTAACCGTTAAAAGTAAATAATTGATTTGAAGTTTTTGTATTAACCATCATTCAAAAAGTACGATTTGGTAGACAATGTTTTGAAGTTGCATTTTATCTTTCTTTTTTTTTTTTTTTTTTTTTTTTGAAATATCGTCTCATAGAATCAGTGTTAAAATTATCATTAGTACGTTCGGATGTTTTCTTACAAATTTTAATTTCTTTTCGTTTGTAACATTTTTTCATTTGTTTCTAATAATTTTTAAGCTCACAATAATATATATATAATTGATCTTAATATATATTATTAACAACAGAAATTCTTCCTGCAAATAGAAACTTATATATATATATATATATATATATATATATATATATATATATATATATATATATATAATATATATATATATATATATATATATATAATATATATATATATATATATATATATATATATATATATATATATTAAGTTTGTTTAATTAAAGTTTGCCAAAGCCTGATAGTGATAATTTAAGCATTATTTTCTAAGTAATACTTGACACATTGTTTACTTAGCATCTTAATAAACTCGGAGAAAAAAAAATAATAATAAAAAGAAAATGTTTAAGTAAATTTAAAAAAAAAAAAACGATAAAAAAAATTAATATATTTTTTTTAAGCCATAAATTTTAAAAGTAATGCCAAACAAAATGGTTGATATACAACATAATTAAATACTAGTATGTTCTTAAATTACCTTTAGAAATTTTTTATATTTTCAATGAGTAGTTAATGTTTAGCTACAAATCAGCTTTTTCTCTTTTCTAGCAACCTTATTGACTCTTCTCTATTACATTTTTAGCTACCTTAATGATTGACTTGTTGGAACTAAGCATGTTGTAAAAAGAAGATTGAAAATAAACATTTATGATGTGACCACTATAATTATTGTCTATGTAATATTTTACTGTGAAATCTTTAATTAACCTATTATATATTATATAATATTAATATAATATAATATATATAATATATATATATATATATAATATATATATTATATATATATATATATATATATATATATATATATATATATATATATATATATATATATATATATATATATATATATATATAACAGGATAAAACACAAAAAACGTGTGAATATAGTTTTATTATGAAACCCCACAGGAAATAAAAAAAAGAAAAATTTCAAAAACCACCAGCTAGACTTTTGAGAGGACATACCGCCTCTCCTCATTAAGGCTCGTAAGTAAAACTTTATTAAAATTAAGGACATAATAGTTTGTTAAAATTAGTTAGTTGTTTAAGTGATGTTATTTAGATGTTTCATAAAATAAGACATTTATGAAATTTTTTTAAGAATAAAATTGGTAAAATCGTCACGAGCATTGTTGGCATTTAAAACATTAATATTATTTACATTCTTAATTAAAAAAGATTCTATTTATTGTCTTTTGGGAGTGTCTATCAAGGGAGATATCAGTTCCATATTTGGAACATCGATCCTTTGTTCCTTATCTTCTGTATAATTTTGCAGGGATGAATTACTGTCACAGATTTTTAGAGAATTAAGAATGTTGGTATTGTTTCCTTTTCAGATCAGAAGCTTCTCTAATATATAAAGAACTACAATCTATGCAAGGTACTTTATAGATTCCAATATTATTAAATTCCGAACCATCAAATTTTAATTAATTCCCAGTTCACATAGAGCATTCCTAACTTTTATTATCAGACCTCAAGTTCTGTGGATCAGCATAGATGGCCAACAAAAATATTTTGTTTTCATTTAACATTCTTTCCCTTATTTTCGTGGAATATTTTATGCCAATTGCTAAATTCTCTCCTTTATTTTCGAAACCATTAATGAGATACTTCAATCCTTTACAAATTTTCCAGTTTTGAAGTCCTCTGCTTGAATTTTCTTTGTAAGGATGCTTTGCGATTGCCGGAGCCGGAAGTCACCCCTTTTTTGTATGCTCCGGCTCTCCCCCCCCCCCCCACCCCCCAAAAAGTTTCAGCTCCAGCTCGACCGCAAAAAAATAATCTCGTCTCTGGCTCCGTCTCCACAGTCATATATATATATATATATATATATATATATATATATATATAATATATATATATATAGCATATAATTATATATATATATATATATAGTATGATTATATATATATATATATATATATATATATATATAGATATAATATCTGGACTGTCTAAGACTGACATCATGTAACTTGAGAACGGCAGCACTTACAATAAAAAATTATATATTTGGAATCAGCGGAAAATTTTAAGGGGGGTTTTAATTTTTTTTTTAATCGGAAATATTTAGAATTTTTTTATTTACCCCATTTAGGGGCTCGAGCCGACGGGGGACAGAGGGGGGACGAAGTCCCACCGTCGTCCACCGGGAGGCCGAGAGACCACGACTCCTGCCATCTTTTGCGGTTTACCCCTTTGGTATTAATTAGTTAAAAATATAACACCATGGTATTACTTTAACTGAAGGAATACCATAGGGAAAACCGCAAAGATGGCAGGAGTCAGGGTCTCTCAGCTCGAGCCCCCTAAATGGGGGAAAAACTGTTTAAATAATTCCGATGAATAAAAAAAAAAAACCCTCCTTAAAGTTTTCCGCTGATTCCAAATATATAATTTGTTTTACTGTAGGTGCTGCCGTTCTCTAGTTATATGATGTCAGCTTTTGACAGTCTGACCATATATATATATATATATATATATTATATAATATAACTATAATATATATATACTATTAATATATATATATATATAGATATATATATAATAATATATATATATATATTATATTATATATTAATAAACATTTCGATAAAAAATATTATATTAGTATAATTATTAGTGGTAGTTTCAATTAACTTCTTTGCTACAACATGACTACTTATAAACCAGTCAGTCATTATGGGCCGCCAAAAATGTGTGCAAAAAAGAGTCAATAAGGTGGCTAATATATATATATAATATACTATATATATATATATAATATATATATATATTAATATATATATTATAGATATATATATATATATATTATATATATTATATAATATATATATAATTATATATTATATATATATAAATTATATATATATATAATAATAATATATATATAGTATATATATTTATATATATATATATATATATATATATAGTATATATATATATAGTAATATATATAGTTTATATATATAATATATTTATATATATATATATATATATATATAATATATAATAGTATATATAATATATATATATATATATAATATATATATATATATATATATATATATATACACATATATATATATTATAATATATATATATATACAGCATATATATATATAATAGTATATAATAATATATATTATATATATATATATATATATATATATATTATAATATATATATATATATATATATATATATATATAATATAATATATATATATATATATATATATATATATATATATTAGTATATAGTATATATATATATAGCCTATATATTAAATATATATATATATATAATATATATAGATATATATATATATATATATATATATATAATATATATTATATATATATATATATAATATATATAGATATAGTTATATATATATATAAGATTATAATATACAGGGATGCACGAAAAAATCAAATTAAAAGAAAAAATCAATTGATTTTTTTACTTGATTTTTTTATAAAGAAATCATGATTTTTTTGATTTTTTGATTTTTTGATTTTTTTATATTTTTTTTTTATTTTTTTTTTTTTTTTTTTTTATTTAAGTTAATTTAACTTCAATAAAAATTAAAAATTAAAATAAAACTATATATATTATGAACTTTTTAATATTATTTTTTTATTAATTTTCAACAAACTATTGCATTGACCCGTAAGTCTGTACATTCTTTAGTGCTGCTGTTTCATTGTTTCCATTGTAAGATTTTGAACCAAGAGCTAGGGCCTAGGGTTAAAAATTGAAAATTAATGCCAGATGCAGACTAATTATATATATTGTTTTTGTATAATGTCGTATAATAGATATGTTAGGCCAGTTTTTGAATATTGTCTACAATTTTAGCACACTTATTAAAAAAGACAGATATGCTGGAGAGGGCGAAACGTAAAGCAACGAGGAGGTAGATTTTTGGCTTTGAGGATAAGAATAGGCGTGAAGTTGTCTAGATAGGCCCATGCGGACTTCTTAAATATTATTATTATTTATTATTTATTATGGTTTGACTGGACATTCTGAGATTCCAACGCAGCTTCTTAATTATTAATTTTTATTGGTTGACTGGGACAATCTCAAAAGGACCATGCGGCTTCTCAAGTATTATTTTTATTTATTTATGAGTTGACTTGACATCTATTTTAGAGGTCAATGCGCTTCTTAAATATTATTTTTAATTATTAATTATTATTGGTTGACTGGGACAGTCTAGATAGGCCCATGCTGCTTCTTAAGTATTATTCTTATTTATTATTATTTGATGTTTATTATGAGTTGACTGGGACATTCTAGAGGGGCCAATGCGGCTTCTTAATTATTAATTTTTATTGGTTGACTGGGACAGTCTAAAAAGAACCATGCTGCTTAAATATTATTCTTATTTATTATGAGTTGACTGGGACATTCTAGAGGCGTCAATGCGGTTTCTTAATTATTATTTTTAATTATTAATTATATGTATTATTATTGGTTGACTGGGATCGTCTAGATAGGCTTATGCTGCTTCTTAAGTATTATTCTTATTTATTATGGGTTGACTGGGACATTCTAGGGAGGTTACGGATTCTAATTATTAATTTTTATTGGTTGTGACTGGGATAGTCTAAAAAGGACCATACGGCTTCTTGTATTATTCTTATTTATTACGGGTTGACTGGGACATTCTAGAGAGGTTAATGCAGCTTCTTAAATATTATTCAGAATAATAATTAGGAAGCTGCATTGACCTCTCTAGAATGTCCCAGTCAACCCATAATAAATAAGAATACAAGAAGCCGCATGGTCCTTTTTAGACTGTCCAAGTCAACCAATAAAAATTAATAATTAAGAAGCAGCATTGGCCCCTCTAGAATATCCCAGTAAACACACAATAAATAATAAATAAATAATAAATAATAAATCGGTATGGGCCTAATTCATTAATAATTAAAAAAATAATTAAGCCACATGGATCCCCCATTAGAATGTCCCAGTCAACCATTATAAATAAAGAAATAATACTAAGAACGCTATGGTCCTTTTTTTAGATGCCCAGTCGGACCAATAAAAATTAAATAATTGAGAAGCCTCATTGCCCCTCTAGAATGTCCCGGTCAACCAATAAATATTAAGAATTAAGAATAATTTTTAATAATTAATGTAATTAATGAATAATAATCATTTATAATTAAGAAGCCAATGGGCCTACCTACACTGTCCCAGTCAACCATAAAAATTAATAATTAAGAATAATAATTAAAAAGTCGGCATTGGCCCCTCTAGAATGTTCCAGTCAACCAATAATTTAATTAATAAGATAAGAAGAATAATTCAGAAGCCACATGGGCCTATCTTGACTGTTTTTTTTGTCCCCCGCAAGGTTTTTCAAAAAAACCGCAAATAATTATATTAGAATAAATTTGTCTTAATTATAATTATGGGTTGACTGAACGACGGGCTAAGGGCCCATGCGGCTTCTGAATTATTATCCTTATTTATTAATTTTTTGTTGGTTGACTTGGGACAGTCAAGGTAGGCCCATGTGGCTTCTTAATTATAAACACTATTCATTAATAATTATTATTAAGAATTATTCTTGATTCTAAATTTTTATGGGTTGACTGGGACATTCTAGAGCGGACAATGCGGCTTCTCAATTATTAATTCTTATTGGTGTACTAGGAAAGTCTAAAAAGGACCATGCGGCTTCTTAAGTATTATTCTTATTTATTTTGAGTTGACTGGGACATTCTAGAGGGATTAATGTAATGTGGCTTCTTAAGTATTATTTTTAATTATTAATATTATTGGTTATTGGACAGTCTAGATAGGCCATGCTGCTTCTTAAGTATTTAATAATTTAATTTTTTTTTCATATTTTTTGGTTGACTGGGACATTCTAGAAGGGCCAATGCGGCTTCTTAATTATTAATGTTTTTTGGTTGACTAGGAAAGTTTAAAAAGAACCATGCTGCTTCTTAAGTATTATTCTTATTTATTATGAGTTGACTGGGACATTCTAGAGGTGTCAATGCGGCTTCTTAATTATTATTTTTAAGTATTAATTAATTATTATTGGTGACTGGGACAGTCAGATAGGCCAATCCGTCTCTTAAGTATTATTCTGTATTTGATTATTTATTATGGTTGACTGGGGACATTCAAGAGTGGTCAATGCGGCTTCTTAATTATTATTTTTTATTGGTTAACTGGGACAGTCTAAATATTACCATGTGGCTTCTTAAGTATTGTTCTTATATATTATGGGTTAACTGGGACATTCTAGAGGGGTCCATGCGGCTTCTTAAGTATTGTTCTTATATATTATGGGTTAACTGGGACATTCTAGAGGGTTCAACAGCTTAATTATTATTCTTAATTATTAATTATTATGGTTTGACTGGGACAGTCAGATTAGCCCATTCGGCTTGCTGAATTATTATTGCTTTATTTATAATTATAATGATTGACTGGGACATTCTTTAAAGGGCCAATGCTGCTTTTTAATATTATTCTTAATGTATTAATTATGTTGTTGAACTGGGGACAGTTTTAGGAGCCCATACGGCCTTTTTAAACTATAATTACTATTCATTAATTACATTAATGATTATATAAAAGATTATTCTTAATCTTATTTTTATGGGTGAATGGACCACTCGTAGATTGGATCTGCTTCTTCTTACTGTCTCTTTTATAAGATATAAATATATTAAATATACAAATATAAAATATACAAATATAGAAAAAAAATATATATATTATATATATATATATATATATATATATATATATAATAGATAGTATTATATATATATATATATATATATATATATATATAAATATATTATATTATATATAGTATATTACTATATATATATTTCGCGTGACGTCACGAATCTGAAAAAATCAAAAAAATCAAAAAAATCAAAAAAATCAAAAAAATCAAAAAAATCAAAAATTCCCAACCCTGTATATATATATATATATATATATATATATATATATATATATATATATATAATATATATATATATAAATTATTATATTATATAAATACAATATATATATATGTATAGTATATCTATATAATAGTTTATATAGTTTCTTCAATATTTATTTATAGTATATTTGCGTATATTATATATATATTATATATATATATATATATATATATGTAAATAAGTCAACACCGCTGCTAACCAATTGTAAATAGTTTAATATTAAGACAAGACAATTTCCAGGTGACAGGATAAGAAAACTTTTTATTAACAATGATTTTATTGAAACATAATACTTTATTTAACACAAACAGGCAATATAATAAGACATAATCGGTAGCGTAGTACTTCAGGTAAGATTTTATGCACAAATGTGACACGTGACCTTAAATGAGCGGGCTAGATGGTGACTTCGGAGTTAGCGTGAACAAGTTCGACACACAGGCTCAACAATAACTCTTGAACTAAAATCTAAGGACTAAATTAGAAAATATAAAATACGGTAAAAGACTTAAATTGTTAATACATGGGAGGGAACCTAACACCAGCAACCACTGAGTGTATAGGGTTGGAACTCCAATGAGTTGGGAACCAGCAACCACTGAGTTCGGGGGAAGGCAGAAGGCCTGATAACCGAAGTTATCTATTGGGGCCTCTCACCAGCAACCACTGAGTGAGTAGGGGTTGAACTCCAGCAACCACTGAGGGCCGTATTTATATACCGGCCTTTTCTCTTCCTTTCGTCAAGTGTTCCTTCAGAATCCTCCCTTAACGTAAATTCAAATTTATGAACGATCCTTGAGAAATTTTTTCCGTAAGGAAGCCTTGGCGTCGCAAAATACTTGGCGAAATCTCTTCCTTAGTCAAGGTAGCTCTGAACCAACCTTGAACTCTCCTTAAGATTTTGTTTTCCGAGCGGCAGCCATCTTGTTTTTTTTTATTGTACAATTTGTCGCTATTATTATTTAATTTATATCATTTATTGGCATTTATTATGTAAATGATTTTGTCAAATATATACTTTCGTGTAAGAAAATACCCAAAAACCACATAATTAGGCTCACACCAGAGAAATAGGCAGCGTGCAACCTTCGACCGGGACCTAACTTTAGTGTAAGGAGCGCAGATGATATTTTTATAATTTATCATAATTTCGTAGCTAGGCTACGTCAGCCTACGGCTATGCCAACCAAAGCAACTGGAACTAATAAATGTGAAGAAACACATCTTCAATTCTCATAGTATTTTTATTAAACGCGTTTAGATTATTTCATTAATTTTTTTTCTTTTTAATATTTCTATAAATTTACATACATAAAATTAATATATAATATACTTTTATTTTGTTCTAGTTTCATTTACTTTGTGTTCATTGGCTATTGGTCTCTGACGTCATGAAATATGATGACGTTTTTCCTTGAAAACTGTCTTCGATAAGTAGCTCCCGTTTAAAGGAAAGGGTGGTTTATAAATAGCAAATTTTTTTTAAGATTCTTATGCAGTGGAGGAATGCTTATCTGAGGCTACCTTTACGGAAAGTCAAGACGTTTTTCAAAGTTGATTCATAAATACGGGCCTGAGAGTCCTGGAACTCCAATGAGTTGGGGACCAGCAACCACTGAGTCCGGGGGAAGGCAGAAGGCCTGATAGCCGAAACTATCTATTGGGACCTCTCACCAGCAACCACTGAGTGAGTAGGGGTTGAACTCCAGCAACCACTGAGAGTCCTGGAACTCCAATGAGTTGGGGACCAGCAACCACTGAGTCCGGGGGAAGGCAGAAGGCCTGATAGGCCGAAACTATGCTATTGGGGACCTGCTCACAGCAACCACTATGAGTAGGGGTGAACTCAGCAACCACTGAGAGTCTGAAACTCCAATGAGTTTGGGACCAGCCAACCACTTGAGTCCGGGGGGAAGGCAGAAGGCCTATAGTCCGAAAACTAATCTATGTGGACCTCTCACCCAGCAACCACTGAGTGAGTAGGGTTGAACTCCTGCAACCACTGAGTAGTCCTGAAAACTCCATGAGTGGGAACCAGCAACCAGCTGAGTCCGGGGAAGGCAGACGCCTGATAGCCGAAAACTATTCTAATTGGGCCTCTCACAGAACCACTGGTGAGTAGGGTTGAACTCCAGCAACCACTGAGAGTCCTAGTAAAGGTTCGGCTGAGAGACTAATGTCGCTCTAAGGTAGCTTAGCTACAGTTGCCTTTGTGAGGAGAGCTTTGCTTTCTCAAATCCTCAAATCTCGTGCCTCTTATATTCGTCTAAGAAGTATTGGAGACAAATAAATTAAGAACTTAAGATGAAACGATGTATTAACATTATGTCGTTATAATCTAAAGAATGACCTAATTCTATTGAAATGAGTCGAAAATTATTGTACTTCTCGAAATAAAAGGGTAACTAATTTATATTTAATAGCTAAGGAAAAAGGCATTTATTTACAAAACTTTAAAAGAAACGTTTATATGCCTAAATTATCTTATCATTAATGATTCCTTTATGCGACAACTGAAAAAATAACTAATTACTACTATTTTATATCTTTAACCAAATTGTATTAAGCCGTGGGAAACTTAAATATCAAG
>JABUQX010015850.1:5000-10000 GCA_015478945.1 Trachelipus rathkii | reverse complement strand
TGCATTTATAATAATTAGGAAACTATATTAGTCATTGAACATACAAAATTTTTAGCATCATATATTTTACCAAATCATTAAAACACATATTTTTAAAAAAACATATAATGAAAATACAATAAACTCCACATAAATTAGAGTATGATGGCTGAACAGAGGTTAAGGACAGTTTTTATAAATTTAACATTAGTATATTTAAAAAATTAAAGGATTATATTGTTATTCAATATAAATTTGAATCCAAAGAATCAATCAGATGAAACAGATGCCATGTTTTATCCCTATATACAAAAAATCCAATGTGCCTCCTGTGTAATTGACGATGTAAAGTGTTGAACACGAAACCAGTATCCTTCTCTAGTTTTACAGATCCTACTTCATTAATAGCGAACACCCCTATAAATCGAGGTTCGTTTTTAAACACAGCTTTTATTTCTTCTTCATTCATCTTTTTAATAATTCAAAATCACGTTGCGTACTTTGTCAATTTCAATGAGCTGACGATGTTCCAGATAAACCAGGACAGTGATTGGTGATTGTAGACTTCCACTAAAGGAGAGACTTAACCCTAATGTCCCCTTTCTCAAAATGTTTAAATGATCAGCGTTACAAGCTGAAAGGTCTGCGGTGAGATCTAAGCATATAAATTACATATTCTTAGCGTTATGCTTCAAGATCTATCCCGTCCCGCTGTCCATTGCATGAAACAGTTTTGAGCTATTAGATCGTAAAAAGGTCGTGAACATAGAGATTGCGATCCAATTGTATAACATTTCATAGTCCGACCCGTAAGGGTGACCGTTACCTGACTGATACCTCTAAGTCCAAAAGGGGCGAATTTATAGGGTGATTTTTTATAATTCCCTGAGTATGCTTCATGTTCAACAATGCCTATTATTACTTTCTGAGGTAGATTACCATTCACAATGTTAGGGATATTGATAACTCGATAATCCCTGTGTAAAGTTAAACAACTTTGTTTCCACTCGTTTGATAGCGATACTTTGCTTGTAGTGTTCAAGATAGTTTTCGATTTCTTAAATGCTCTGGAGTAGTAGTAATTTCACCTTTTCTAAGCATAGAGAGTAGGCGTCTAACAACTTGTAAACAGTTCAGGACATACAGCCCGTAGCAGTAGGTTTTACTTTTAATTTAAGAGAGAATTTAGGATTTTGAAACGGTTATCGAATTCTAGTATCTACAGCTGGTAGAATAAGTCTTTCTTGAGAGAAGATGCACCGTTTAAACGCCCGTAAAATTCATGTGTTTTTCTATCGTTTTTACTCGCTTTATCTATATGTTGCAGCCTCGTCCTTTTGAAACTATAAAAACGCAGACTGGAGATGAGACTGTTTAGCATCGTCGGAATAATTTAATAAATGTTTCTATATAACTTCTATAAGGATAATTTGCAGCTGATGCACCTAATGAAGTTTCATTGAGATACACTTCAATCTGATAAAACAGGTATACAGAAAATTGGGATTCTGAATACTATGTGATCATCAAGTTGATGAAGGCTGTACCATCGGGTTTCGTCAGTTGTCGTTTTCAGATATAAAAACACGTTGGATGGATCTAAATACTGATCCGAAGTACCTGGTATATTGAACTCGAGAAGGACATATGTGTTGGTAATTGAATGTATGGGGTTGATGCTGATGAAATTGGTTTCACTTACACTAATCTGGGTGGGGTTCATCGAGAAAAGGTCTAATTCGCTCTTACAACAGTCTGGACTAGAAAGGATGAGCAAATGCATCTTGTATTGTGAGGGTGCTGACCGTATAATGAGCGGATCGGTGATTTAGCTTTTCTTATCATTCAGTCACAGTATGAATGATGTTTATGTAAAGATGCCAATTAGTAATTAAAATAGCAAATACATCATTGCATTTTTTCTTTAGAGGTCTCTTTTAGTTCTTAACCTTTTTCTTAACGCATATTTTCATACGTTTTTTACCTTGCCGTCATCTTGCGTCTTATTTTGCGCTTTACATCATCCAACATCTCATCTGAAACATCTGTAATTCACCTTTTTAAGGACTCGCGGGGGTTAGCTCCTGCGGCTATATCCTGTAACGTATGCATCCCTGTTCGTATAGCTTTTTTACCTATATATTCACCTCCTCTTATAAATAGAGGCATTGCACTTCTCCATAATTTAGAGAAAAATCCACCCAGTCCATACCCTCTTTGTAATTTTGTTCCAACGAATACCCTATCGTTATACATTATTAACAGAGCTTCTATCAGGCACTATCTTTACACTGTGAGAGTAAGTTAATGAATGAATAAATATAACGAACTACATCACTTATATATAATCTTACACATATCCTTATTTCTAGAAGGTTTTCTAACAGCATATATGGAAGATTTTCTACTCTGTTAAAAAAATAGTCCATCATGTTATAGTTAAAGTGTCTGCTTCTTTCTAATATGAACTTTACACAATAGTGTTCCGTCTGTGAATGGATACGGTCTACCTTCGACGTCCTTTATATGCATTCGCACAGACCCTAAATGTGAAAAACAACTGAAGGTAAGTACATGAACATTAAGGAAAAGAGTATAAACCCTTTCCTTTTTAGGAAAAATGAACCACCTTAATAAGGGCTTTTAGTATTCCTACAATACTGATGGTTTCAACTAATCTGTATAGAACGTAAGCCCATCCCTTGATCTTTGTAAACATCTCCGAAGGACATGCATTATATAATTGAGAATAGTGTCTGAAGTCATTAGACAATTGTTCAGAGGGCAGGGGGAAGGTCATTTTAATTCCACTATGTCTATTTAGAACAGTAGATGTTCTATTACAGCTTCGTTGTTCATGCGACACATTTCCCGAAACCAAATCTGAACGCTTTAAGATATAAACACTCGGTCTCTCAAATATCATTCCTGTTGTCGACTCTTAAAGTGCATTAATAACCTGTCTTCCCTGGATGTTATTAATAATGTAGATTAAATCCTTACAATCTTACTTTACAACAAAACAGGGTGTTTAATAAAACTGTGGATGTCATGGTTTGAGCGGAATATCCTCGTTTTAACACCAAATTTTTCATAAGAAATATTCGAGAAGGGGGGGCCCAAAAAAAAAAAATACGTCTTATGCCCCCCACCGTCATTTATTGGGAGCATAAGCACTTACAAATGGGGTTATAAACTTTATTTTTTTTTTTTTAAAATTTAAATATGTATATTTTTTAAAAACCCCAAAAATTTTATTCTGGGGCCCCAGGGTTTTTTTTTTGTTCATACCATTATCCAATGACGTGTCTGAGGGAGATTTTCAATATTTGCGTCTAATATCATTTCACACAGTCCTACCTCATAGAGATCTTTAAGTTGGATAAGATTCATTAACTCGGTTGTAAAATCGGAGACTTTATTATCAGATGTAGATCCAAAGATGAACCGAGATGGCGAGTTAAATAGAAAATGATCTACACTTCTCCATGATTACGGATGACTAATGATTAATGTTTCGTGATTTCACAAGCTTTTATATATGAATTAAGGGGACCCTGTACTTGCCCAACCCCTACTTTTTAAAGACAAATACAAAATTCACTTTTTTTATTACTTGATTATTAGAAAATTTCCTCCTCTACATCATTGTGTAATTTTTTGTTTCGAAATTCCGAAAGGGTTTTAAGTACAGGGATACTTTTTATAGGGTGTCAATCTAAAAAATTTCATTTCCAGATTCGAAATTGCAATTCAACTTTCCAGGATCTTTCTAGGTTTTATTCTCATTTTATAATAAATTAAACTTTTCCTTTTCGCAAACACAACCTAAGATCAGGCTCTTTCTCAATCATATAAATGTAGTCATAGTTCGAGCCGGAGCCGTAGCCGGAGCGGGAGCCGGAGACGGAGCCGGAGACGGAGCCGGAGCCGTAGCCGGAGCCGGGCCGGAGGCCCGGAGACGAGCGTAATAAGCCGAAAAACAAATTTTTTTAAAGAAATTTTTTGCAGGTGAAAATATATCTGCAAAGATGGAGCTGAACAAATTTGAGAAGGAGCCGAAGCCAGAGCCGGAGCCGGAGCCAGAGTCAGAACCGGAGCCGGCGCAGGAGCCGGAGCCGGAGCGGGTACCAAATTATACATTTTTTTTAAGAACTTGTTTTTGCAGGTAAAAATACTTCTGCAAAGTCGGAGCTGAACTTTTCTGAAATGAAAACGGAGTCGGAGTTGGAGCTGGAGCCGGAATCGGAGCCAGAGCTGGAGTCGGAGCCGGAGCCGGAGCAGGAGCTTAAAAACAATTTTTTATTAATTTTGCAGGTGAAAATAATTTTTCAAAGTTGGAGCTGAACAATTTAGATTAGGAGCCGGAGCCGGAGCCGGAGCTGGAGCCGGAGCCGGAGCCGGAGCCGCAGCCGCAGCCGGAGCCGGAGTCGGAGCCAGAGCCAAAGTATAAATTTTAAAAAAAAAATTTGTTTTTGCAGGTAAAAATACTTCTGCAATGTCGGAGCTGAACTATTCTGAAATGGAGCCGGAGCCGGAGCCGGATCTGAAGAGCAATTTTTTTTCAAGAATTTTTTTTTAGATAAAAGTAATTAAACAAAGTTGGTGATGAACAATTTTGAAAAAAAGCCGGAGCCAGAGCCGGAGCCGGAGCCGGAGGTAAAGTATAAATTATTTTAAAGAAATTGTTTTTGCAGATAAAAATACTTCTGCAAAGTCGAGCTGAGCTCTTCTGAAATATGAAACGAAGTCGGAGATAAAGCCGGAGCCGGAGCCGGAGCCGGAGCCGGAGTCGGAGCCAATGCGGATCTGAGGAACAAATTTTTTCAAGAAATTTTTTTGTGGATGAAAGTAACTAAACAAAGTTGGTGATGAACAATTTTGAAAAGGAGCCGGAGCCGGAGCCGGAGCCAGAGCCGGAGCCGGAGCCGGATAAGAGCCTTAGGTTAAGTATAAATTTTTTTAAAGAAATTGTTTTTGCAGGTTAAAATACTTCTGCAAAGTTGGAGCTGAACTATTCT
>JABUQX010015849.1:12500-28648 GCA_015478945.1 Trachelipus rathkii | reverse complement strand
CCTTTTTAGTAGTTTTGTGCACAAGTTGGGTCCGTTATTTCAAAGACTTAGATATTGAGAGAGAGAGCAGATAGAGACACAGAGTGATTTGGGTTTGATGGTAGAGCTATGAGGAGAGGCGAAGAGTTAGGAATGTATATATGTAGAAAGAAGGATATATAGAGGAGATATGGTATAAGTTACAAAATTTATATCTATTTATAATATACGAGACTTATTTTCATAGTAGATAGAGCACGGACGGGAGAATCAGGGGCATAGTAGAAAGTTAAGAAGAAGCATATGCCATCGTTGCATAGTAGATAGCATTGATTCAGCAAATAGGGTTGTTAAATTAATTGGAACTTTGTTTTGCACAGTGAAGTTGTTGCATTGACTCGAGTGCACATGTTGCAGAAAAGGATTGGATAGTTTTATTATGGTGGTGGTTCAGATAGTATATTTTAATGTACGTTCGCCAAATTAAGCGGGTTTTTAGTTACAGTAGTTAATATTAGAGGTTAAACTGCATGTAACTATAAAGTTATTAAAGTGTGTGTTTTGTCATGTGCTTTAGCTATAGTTTTTTCTTTCTATTAAGTTGTATGATTGTGCATTAATATCGTAGTATATTGCAAGATCCTACGGGTGCTTGTGGATTAACTGCAAGAACACATATATATATAGAGATTGATTGAGTTCTGTTGGTTTGGCGGGACAAGTCTTGATAGTCCTGTGGCTTCTTACTTCTTTTTAAATTTCTAATAAGATTATATAGACGCATTGTGAGGGTCTGTTGCGATCCGTGAAGCTCTAGGGTGGATTTTCTGACTGATAACTAGTCTCACTAAAGGTATAAGAGTAGATGTGTCTTAATTTTCGCTTGCGTATATTATTCTACTACTTTTTTGCTTTCTGGTAGGGGGCATAGTGCTAAAACATAGAACGCTGATATTAATATGAAGATAATAGAGATATTTGGCCAAGATAAGTGTTGAGTTAATAGTCCAATCCTATAAAATAGAAAAATGTTAAAAAACAATATTTTTCATCTCCTTAAGGATGAAATAGCACATAGAATAGAAGTACATTTATGTCGATCATTATTCAGACTACCAAAAGTTCAACACAAGGTATCTTAATTTTCATCCACATATTTACCGGAAAGAAAATCAGTACAGAAACCGAAATTTGGGTTAAAATGTGAAATGGTATAGTTAAGCTATTAGCCAATGGGAAGCATAGTTCATATACCATCCCTCAAAAAGGGGGGGGTGTTCACTTTTGCACCTGCAGGTTTTAGAATATGAACGAAATTTTTGTTCATATTATATCCCCAATGTTGTTTCACCTTACCCAACACCCAAAGCTGTTCATCGTCTTACCCTGTTCACGTCAGCCCTCCTCCTTAAGGACGTGGCCTAAGGGCTGTCAAATCAACCTCGGTAACACCAGGAATCGATTATAAAGACCCTTTAAACATAGGAGTAGACACCAGCTCTATAGCTCGAAAAATAAAAAAGCTTGCCTACTTGCACTAGAAAAAGGGGGGTAAGGGAAAATGTTTATTACTAACTCATACTAGGAGTGATCCGATTACTAAAAACCAAACCAATCAACTCCCCATACCTTATAAAATCGACTCCCCATACTTATAACATAGGGGTAAAACCTAACTCGGGCCATCTGACGTATGCTAGAAGTGCAAGAAAGGGGGGCGGGTTGGGTTACTAACTCTCATAGTAGGAAGCATCATAGCACCTAATAATACACACCAATCGACTCCCCATACACTTAATAACATAGGGGTAGACACCAATATTAGGTGTATTCTATGATGTAGGTTACGCTTACTAAAAGTGCTAGAACCAGCTGGGCATTTCCTACCATCATTTCAAAAAACAAGGTTAGTATATATATATATATTTAATGTTAGTTTATTTAGGCCTATAATTAACATTTATTTACAATATGAAGGTACAACAGCCTTTCCTTTGTGGTAAAATAGGTGTCCATGTTGTACCCCACATTGTTCTTAACCTTTTTGGGCCCCTTTTGGGTGTAAACGTGGAATTGAGGTTTCTTCCCCCAATAAAGTTGTTAAAACAAAATAATAAAAATAAATCACAGGATATACTCTGCCAACTACTAATATATTATATCATATTTTGAGATTTTCAAAATGTACAAATTCTAGACAGAAGAGAGTTTTTATGAATATTCATGACTCTCCCCCAGTGGACTATATATTTATATATATATACTATATGATATATATACAATTGATATATATATATGTAATTATGATTATATAATTATATATATATATATATATATACATAATATAATATATTTATGAATATAGATATTACTAATATCAGTGAATATTAATATATATATATATATGAATCGTTTAAAAAATTAAATTTTTATAAAACTATTTTTTAAATTAAATGTTTAGTTTTAATACAGTTTCATTACATGAAACCAAGTCAAGTATGTTCATATAATCACAAAATTTGTCATCTCTAACAATGCAGTTTTTGATCACTTAATATATTTAAATATATATATATACTAGGGTATATATATATATGTAGGGGTGTGGTTAACTATATAAGAATTATATTGATTCTGTTTATCATTAAGTGTAAATTTTATGTTACGACTTGTATCAATCTTCATCTCTAAGAATCTGACTTTTATCCAGAAACATTTAACTTCTTCATATACCAGTCCTCGTAGATCTTATTCTCAAATCCAGAAAATCATCTTTATTCTACATTTTTTCTCTCCAGCATATTTTAGTCTTCCTTTAAAATAATGTGCCTCAAACTTTAGTGCTACAATTACTTTAATACTGGCCTATACAGAAGCTATTATAATAACAGTTTACCTTATTTTCTTTGCTTTGGTAAGCCAACATTGGGTATAATCTATACTCCACCTGCACATCTTATTTAAGGTTTCTTCCTATGCCTTCAAGCACTGAATAGCCTAATTTAGATTATGCTTACAAGGAACACTATACAAAACTTTCTTTTTAAAAGCAAATAAAGTTTATTTTTATCAATAACTTTTAGGTATGTTAGATAAAAATGGTATTCTGGTATTTATTCTAGTTAATTTAAGCAAGTCACAAATGTTAAAAATTATTTTATTTCTAAATAATTATGTAGAGAGTGCACAAAATTTGGTTCATAGTTAAATTTTTGGGGGGGACGTGGATGGCCTTAGAGTCGGTTATCAGCAATCCAGGTATTGTAACTTGCGACGCGGAGTCCAATGTTTGAATCCCGCTGATATGAGAGTAAATCTTCCTTTGGACTCATTCATTTGTACCAACAGCCACTTTGAGTCATTCGTACAAAACATCATAGAAAATTTAACTTGTTCATAAAATTCTCAATATTGATTCTTCTGATGATATTTTATGTTTATGCTTTTGAGCTGTTCATTTAGTAGTTTTCTTATGTTACCAATGGTAATGCTAGATTAAGATTAAAGGTTCTATTACCTCATGATAGTCACTGATTATATGCTTGATAATCTACCCAAATCATTTCATTTAATAACTACCCTGAGGTACCTTTCAGCTATTTAGTAGGCATTTTTAAAATTTATTTTGTCACTATTTTCTACAATCTAAGGAGTTGCCTAAGATATTTAAAAAATACTATGCTATCAATCATTTACATTGTTTACCTTCAAAACTCCACCTTTGGAAGTCATGTACTAGAGTCACTAGAAATTACACTTGTTCAAATTCAGAATTTGACTTTTTTCTGAGATATTTGTTTATGCTATGAGTGCTTCAGTTAGTAGATTTTCTTAATGTTACCTTAATGGATAAACTGCTAGATTAGTTAAAAGGTTCTGATTAACGTATTTCGAAAAACTTTTTGCTAAAAAAATTCAAAATTTTCAATCTTAACCGCTTTATCTCCTCCCATTAAACTGGATTTGATTTTTTTTAAAGGCAAAATTATTATAATACAAAATGTATAAAACATTAAAAAAGTATTGAATTCTCGCATGGTTTTTTATTTTAGTTTTCAATAAGGTAACTATATGACATATAAACTACATCCACCTTTCTGGTAGTTTTCAATAGCCTATACAGTAATATAAACAAACATGGATGATCAGTGCTTGTCAATTCTCCATGACATTCTTGAGGCTATATCATGCTTCAACAGTGAATGAATAACTATCTGAAAAATCTAAAAGCACCAATTCTTCTGTAATTGGCTTATTTTGTTTAGATGATTTAAAAATACTGACTTGTTGGGAAACCAAATGGTCTTATTAAAATTTATATTTTGTTGCTGAGGGATTGCTTGAATTCATTTACATTTTCACTTTCTTTCAATCAAATCTCTCCAGTGGAAAGATTCAAAGGGTTATTGATTCAAGTTATATTATATATATATAATATATATAATATATTATATATATTATATATATATATATATTTATATATATATATATATATATATATATATATATTATATATATATATATATATAATATATATCATAAAAAACACCACTTTGGCATTTGTCGTAAATAACTCCATATCAACACAAGTTTTTCAACATCATAAATGTAGAAGACATTTTTCTATGTCTAAGGAATAAACTTTAAAGAATTGATATCATAAATTAGTTTGACAAAAAAAAACTGCTAAAAAACTCCAAGTGGACCAAATGCACACATATGACACAAAAAAAACCAGCCTGTAAACCCCTTTAGAATAAGTAACTTTATCATCATTTAATTAATATAAGTAATGTAATTGACTTATGGCATTAAAGACAAAATTAGTTTAAAAAAGAATCTAAAAACTTTTTAAAAAAGTGTTTACAAAAAAACCACCACTGTGACTCAAAACAACCCCACTTTAAAACTCCCCTTTTAGAGATAAGTTAATCATTTATTAATATAAGTAATGTAATTGGGTATGACACAGTTTAAAAACATTGTTTAAACAAAATCTCTTACCAAAAACTAACCTAACCCCAAAATGAAAAAACTTTTGAGAATTTTTTCTCATTATTATTATATAAGTAATGTAATTGGGTATGGCAATTGTTTTTTTAATAAAAAAAAAGTTATGCTTACTGATTTTTAGGATAATTGAAAGTGGTGTTTTTTGTGTCACACATGTTTTTTAGAGATTCACTTTGACAGGTATCTGTGTGTTTTGGGACTTCATGAATCTTCACCAAATTTGGTATAAAAACGTATGAATGATAGGTTTAAGCTAATTTAATTTGATATTTGCAATAAGTTCTGCATACTTTGATTGTGATTTTGGCTCAAAGTGACCCCAAAATTGGCCAAAAATGCAATATTTTTCAATGTTTCTGAAATTTCAAAATAATTGCTAAAATCAGAAAATTTCTATTTAAGCATATAATCGTATATTGTTAAATATATTGCGGTATTTTACATGATGGTTTCTTAATTTGCCTCTTATACATCATATACAGCGAAATACAGAGTGGTGTTTTTTTTGTGTCCCATTTTTGAGTGTTGGTTTTTTGTGATATATATATATATATATATATTATATATATATATATATATATTATATATATATATTAATATATATATTAATTTTAACTATATAATTATATATTATATACTATTAATTATATACCTTATATATATTTATATTATAAATATATTATATATATATATATATATATATACTATTATTTAATAATATATATATTATATATTAATAATATTAATATATTATATATTATAATATATATATATTTCTAATAATATATATATTAATATATATATTATATATATTAATACTGGTTTAACACTTTCTGAGGAAGGTCAGGGAAAGTCAAGGGAAAAAAATTGGTCAGGGAAAGTCAGGGATACGATTTTAAAATATGCTGAAAGTCAGTGAAATTCCAAAAGTCAGGGAAATTTTAAAATTTTCAACCATATGAAGAATGTCCCTGGACCAATGTTCAATAATTTTTGATATATTTTTCCCTTTACTGTATAATTGTGGGAATGAGAGATGTATTTGAATAAGCTGAATGAAAAGGATGGGCCGAAGAATGAATATCCATAAATCTTAACTTCCTAGTCCATGTTGTTCATTTCTATTTTAGTTCACTATTACCTAATATCTTCCTATTCTGTTCATTAAGAAGTGTTTTCCCAAGTTCATTCTTATCTGATTGAGAAGGTTATTGGTATTGGTGTGTTTTTAGAAACTGTATGACTTATGATTAATCTGTTTATATCTTTTTCTTTTTATGGAATTATACTTTTTGAGGTGGGTTTTTTTTGAGGTTTGACGAAGTGATTTTTGATCTTTTTGTGCAGTTGATAGGTATTTATACTATTTATATTTAAAAATGACTACAAGCAAAAAAACACTTAACTTTAACGACCAGTTGTTTTGGACGTCAAACTGAACCTCGGTTCATTTCTGTTCACAGATTTAAAATGTCTCGTACTTATTCACTGGAAGAATTTCTTAAGTCCAGTAGTGATGAAGAAATGCTACAAACAACTAAAGGCTTTTTGCATTAGATTAACATGACAAACTTGAATGCCAGACATATTGATTGAATGAACAGAACAAGATATTACAGTAAGATGTCCTCTGAAGTACATGGCCTGTCCAATGGCTCTCATCATTTGATCCTAGTATAATATAGTTTTTCATCCGCCAGAACAAGGGAAACAAAGATTTGATGTATTTGACTAGAGGCATTGTACAACCAATAACGAATCAACAGATTTTGGATGCTGATGAAGAAAAAAGCACTATACTCTACTTTGCAGTGAAGCTCATTATACCCTTGAAATTTAAATTCAAATATTTTTGGATGGTGATTGTCTTTATATCTAAGAGACTTGATGAGATTTTTTTCTTCTATAGCACCTGAGAAATAAATGTTTTATCAAAGACAGGTTGGCAAAATTATTAAATTAGGACTGATAGTTTCGCAATGGAAATGCGACAGGGAAGGAGGGTTTTTCTCTAAATTAAGCAATTTTAGTGGAGGATCTGAAAGAATAGTCTGATTTCTCAAAGACAGTGCACAATGCTATTAAGATCTCATGAAAAGTATTCATAAAGTTTCCTATCACTCAAAAAATGTTGACAACTGTAAGAGCTGCCCATAGGAGAATATGAAAGAACATTAACAGACGTCAAACAGAAAGAAAAAGAGAATAAAATATGGTTTTGAAAAAAGATAAATTATACTGAATACAGAATGCATAATATAACTTGAGAGCAGTATAGAAAGATGGTTAAACATGAGGGTCATTTGTAACAATGAAAACGACGCTAATAGGGTGGAATTTGATATGCACAAAGTAAAATGCTATGCTATAAAGAGAGACAGAATGAGAGGTAGTTAATATCTAAATCTCCATTTTAGAACTTTGTTTGTGATTACTAGTGGACGCTTTCACCCAGGGCGATTAATGTAAGCTTTTATTTATTTTCTTTTTGTATAAATATTAACTAGGTTTTTTGTTTGAGAAAAACAAAATAAAAAAGGGTGCTTTGGTGGACGGCTTATGGGTAAGGTATAGGCTGATAACTAAAAAAAAAAAATTTTTTCAAATATCCATGATGATGAACAATTTCTAAAGTAAATTTTCAATAATTTAATGTATGAACTGAGTAATAGGCTGCAGTAGATAATTATTAGATTATCTTTTATACCCGAAAAATACGACACGCTGGTCAGGGAAATCTAAATTCAAAATTTTAGTGTGACCTGATTATATATATATATATATATATAATCGGAATATTATATATATTATATATATATATATATATATATATATATATATATATATATATATATAGTATATTTAATATTATATACAATATCTCTTTCCAATACTCCAGTATGATGACGCATATATAATAAATAGCACTCATTTCTGAAAGAAAAAAAAAAAAAGTGTACACATATTCATTTATTATTTCTAACTTGGCATAAGCTATTAAATCCAAAAAGTCTTCAAATGTGTCAATGTTTATATGGGAAAATGAAAATGACAATCCTGACAAGCAAAATTTTCTTAAATGCATTAAATTAACAATTTATATATTCTAATACATCACTGACAATTAGTCTATATTAATTTTTTATTTGAAAACTCAGAGAAGTGTTAGTAGAGTGTACATCTTGATTGTTACCTTAAACTGAAACAGATATTTTTTTTAAATTGAATATTTTTGAACAGTTTCCTTTGAAAGTAAAAGTTATTACTTGAGATACCGGTATATATATACTTTTTTTAACATGCTATATAAAGAATATTTTCCTGGAAAAAGTCAAATAATTGTTAAAAATCATAAATTAAAGAAATAAAAAATGATCGATCTTCATTGTATATTAAAATAAATAATAAATAAAATAAAAATACTTAAAAAATAAAATTTTAATATCAAATATATATATAGTATACTATATATATATATACAGCGAAAAAAATGTATAGTAAATATTTATATATTCAATTATATATATTAATATATTTATTAGTAGAAGATATCTGCGAAATTAAGATTTATTTATTTCCATCGCTACATATATAATATAATTGGATATAATATATAATAATATGTATTAAATATAAAAATATATATATAAATTATATTAATAATTTATATATATTATAATTGTTGAATATTATATAATATTATAATATATAATATATCTATTATAGATATTATATGAATTATAATATATACATTTATCTATAAGGCTATACTATTCTTATAGTCTAATAGTACCATATATTTTTATGACGAGGGAATCTTAAGTCTGTTATTCGGCTTTGTTTATACTATATTTCATTCTTGATCCAATGTACCTAAGTTTGCTTGAGGATTGTATTACAACAGACACATTTTTTGTAAACCACATAAATAAATATCTTAAATTAAAACTGATTATAATCTGACCTATGGGCTTTGTTATAATAACCCTTTTTCAAAGTCTATTTACTTTACTCAATAGTAAGATAAGAACTTTTTTAATATTAATGAAATAATAGAATAATTAATTGATCATGTGGTTGGTCTATATACAGACTTTGTTAGAAAGGCGACAGCTTCCATACAATTCATTTTGAATCGAGTACGAATCTGCACCTCCAGGAGCATCTATTTATATATTGGGGAATTTTGAGACAAAAGGCTTCTGCAGATTTTTCTTTATTTGTATTTTGAATATTATCATATAGTAACTTGTACATATGATAAATAGCATTTGGTTAAGTTTGTGATTTGAGTGTTTAAAATATATTGATTGTGTTCTAGCTAGTTTTGTTTGTTGTGCTGATTTTCGGAGGTCATTGTACAATGAAGCTAGTCTAATGTATCAGTTTTAATTGTTTTTAAAATAATTAAAATGTGTTTTAAAAATGTTGTCTGTGTAACTACAATCCTCAAGCACTTAGGGTCATTGATAAGAATTATATATTATATATTACATATAATAATATATTATTATAAAATAAATATATAGATAATATTAATACTCAAATAATGTATAGTATAATATAATATTATATTACCTATATAATACATATATATTATTAATATATATATAATTATATTATAATATATATATCTCTGATGGCAGGTTAATTATTCGGGGTCTCATCGAGCCTTTATACCGGGAAAGGCTCACGTAAGGGTATAGGAATCTATTATAAATTCCCACCCTCTCCTGGGAGAGGTCTCCGTACCCCCGCTTTATGGTATTTTGAGGTTAGTCGCCGTGAGGTTCTATCGTTTACCCTATACCCTAACTACGAGGTATAATGGAAAACGTCCGCCCCCTTGTTGTTATCCCGTATGGACTCGTAGCCTACCTAATAAAATTATTTCGCGTAAATAAATGAAAGAATTGAAAATTATATTTTCCTAAGGAGAGGATAGTAGGCCGGTATATATCTAAGTATAGGTAGATATACGGTGTGGGGGTTACGGAGCGTCTATTTGAACCAGTGTGGGGAGGTATGTGACTCATCTCAACAAAGTGAAATTACCTTTTCGCTGTATGCGCCTATATTCTATTGTAGAGTGCTTTATTAGAAAATATTAATATTTTATATACCTATTTATTATCATCTTTTCCGTACTAAAATCTCGTGCTAATTGCCGACTGCAGTCATATCCACCTATATGTATAGTGAGATTATATCACCAGTTTATACTGTGTGAGCTGTCTATTCAATAGAATTTTAAGTATTTACATTGTCTGAGTAAGGTATACGGGGATAATCAACATTTATTATATTACTGGCTGGCTCACTTTCCATCATCACATTCTACCGATAATATACTCTCTAGGAGATTCTTGTGACCAGGAAAATTAACAAACCTCCTGTAACAAGTATAGATAATTATTATTTTAAACCTTAATGATTTTCATACATCATTATGTCTTTCTAATTTTAAGAGGTGTGTGTGCCTCCATTTCGAGATTTCTGTATGTTTGGCCTTATGGCTTCTCTAATTTATCATCAGATTCATTATATGATATCACAGTTATTATACTTCAATACTAACGGTTCTTCACTAACCTAGACTACTATACAAATCAATCACCACTTGTGAGAGTAGTATCCACAATCACCTAAAGGTGCTGTATTTGAAGCAATGTATCTTTATATCTAATTTATTAGTATTATTTCTGTCTATGGAGCCCTATATTTTATACACTAAGTATTAGCCTTATTTATTATTTATTATCAAGGTTCTTAGTGGCAGGGGCATATATGAATTTTGTTCAATATATGATAGAAGGGGATTGTACAGTCCATCACACTCTTTTGATAGTGCAGGGGCAATTGTCCATTCTATTGCTACTCTTTTGACACGTGATAGTAACAAACCTCATAAACAGCAGCACTAAATGCGAAATCCTATCCCAGTCTACAACTGGTGATAGTAACTAGCCTGTATCTCATCAGACAACAGAAAAAATTACAATTAAGTGATACATTTAATAAATATGCAATCCTGTAGCGCATAACAATTCACACGTAACATATAACAAGTTATTGTTTCTTTGTGTTGTAAATACTGGACTTTCTGTGCATTTAGCACTATACTCTCAAGGCACATATATAACAAATGCACACTAGTCATTTCAGCTCGACAAAGGCTATCTAAACAATATACAGTATATACATATGGACATCTGGGTCTAAGACCAAAAACGATGGATAACAGATCTCAGATGACATACGCACATTTAGAATTATCCTCTCCCTTAATATAGATACACGTGTTTATAAACCCAGTATGGCTATTAATTTCCGCCGTCGAAGTTCTCATCGAACGAACCATAGAGTTGTGTATAGAGGTTATAGAAATAGTACAGTCCATCACTCTTTATCGATATATCTAGGAAGGTTCAATAGTTATAAGCCGGTATGGCCTCATATAATCATGACTGTAAGTTTAGTTACTGTAAATAATAAGTAGGTACACAACAGCGAGTCTTACGAAGATAGCACTATTCTACTCATTTATCATGCGTCGTAGGTAGTCAGTAAATACAATTAACATTAGACGTATTTTAGAACTAACTGTTGTTAACTAACCTATAGTTGTCCTCCAGAAAAGTATAGTTAATAATTAAACACTGACATAATTATCTTTCGTCAGATAATGTTTGTTTTTCTCATTATAGAGGAATTTTAATACACATTAATCTTAATTATTGAGTACTAGTTCTTTAGTCTCATGAACTTCGAGTGAGTCTTAGGTATTTGCTGATCTATCCTTTTCTGAATTGGGAATGTGGTTTTTAGGAGCCTTAGCTGACTAGTGTATCATATCTGGTTTTCTTTAGCCATTACTCATCCTCATACATACTCGGATTGACTTTAACTAATCTATGGTACATGAAATTCAGATTTAAAGCAGTCCTCTAAATTACTATGCGAGTATGGAGTAAATACGTTGTCAATACTTACAAGTTGACTTCAAATCAAGCAAAAATAGGTAGAGTCAAGGATAAAGAATCACAATTCTTTAATACGATATTAAAAAAACACTACATCGCACATGGGCCAGTACAGCAAGAGCAGAGTTTTGCGGATAACAAACAAATGTGTTTCTATTAAAGTAAGTGCAACATAATTTTGTAAATTATTATATATTTAACACTTAAAATTGGAATAACTTTATAAATCATCTTAATAGATTCAGGGAAAGCTTATTTAACTTATATCAGAACATTAATATATAAACTTGAGAGTTATAACCTCAAATATCAAGGTCTGTGCCTCACCAGACGATCCCTCATACAAAGCTATTTTTTAGCATCTTTTAAGAAGTGCTTTGTATTAATAATTAAATAGTACCAATCATATTTCCTTTGTTTAACCCTGGAAAATATAAACTTTAATGTTTGTGTTAAGGGAAAAACAACTTTGCTTTAATACATAAAGTATGTATGTTATAACCTCTAGAGAATTGCGTATGTATATTATAACTATAAATATTAACTTCATATTTAACAGAATGTTCAGAGAACCAATTTATATAAGAAGAGTTTACATGTGTCTTCTTTTATATGTTTTGGAGGGGGTGGTTATGAACCGGCATGTCTTTTTTAAGTTTACTAATCAAAATATTCTAAAAAAATTGTGAAAAAATTCCCATTAGTCTAGATACATACTCTATATAGGTAAATTTAATTAATGTAGGGATCACTTTAGATAGATTTATAAGTGATCTCAAAAGTACGAAGTGTGATCGCAATCGGTTTAACTAGGGCAGAGACAGCAAAAATCAGTTCAATCCAACTGGATATCTTCTCTCACAAAGGATACAGTTACATGTGAAATAGAGCGGGACTGGTGGGGAGAATAAGATAAAGACTGATAATATACAAGAATAATTCTAAAAATAGTTATTCTTAAGTTTGTTGACCGTGCATGTACCAATGGCACGCCCGGTCAAGTCATATGACGGGTATGTTTTCTCTTCCACTTATAGATATCTTTGTATTGTACGTAGAGGAAGTCGCTATCTTCATTTATTGTTTAAATCTTGATAAAGTGATTTATGATTTAGTGCGTATTCGACAAGTCACAAGCAAAAGAGCGGAGAGATATTGTATTAAATGTATCAACATATGTGGTATCAAAATGAGTTATAGATAACTTTAGTTGTATAATTTTTTGCTATGTATAATAACACTGAACACAGCTCCATGCAGAGAGCCAGAAGTTAATTCAAAGGATTAAACGTTTATGTTGAATCAAGAGTGTAAAATTCACATCGAAGCTTTGGACCAGTTAATGTTGTTGACCAATGGACAAGACGTGATACGTATGTATAAGATTCAAAACCAAATACAACCGAAACCTAGGTTAAAAATACAGAGTACGGAACTCATCCACTTTACTAAGGCCCCCAGTTACCCCATCGAAACATAATAAATTGATAGAATTAGGGGGTGGATGTATGTGTTCTCCAACTATAGGGTTGGTTTGAAGCTAAGTCACATTGTATTTTGAGAATGTATTCATTCTCACTTGCAATTAGTCATTTCGTAATGATAGAGATCATTAACTGAATCTATATCACAAATTATGACAAGATAAAACAAAAAGGTGTTCCGCTATAGTTAAGGAAAATTTAAAATAAATAAAAATTTTTATTTACTTATAGTGATAAAAATACATATGAATATGGTTCAGCAAAACACTATCGAAAGATAGACCAACTTAGGAACGTGAACTAAAACTGATTTTATATATACTGAGTGTCAACCATACACCTTCATGTACAAAAGTAATGGTGTAAGTCAAGAGGTTTTGATATCTAGTGGGGTCCACCACAATGTTTAAATTACTTTAACAGTTCGGTGTATTTATGTAGTGTAGCACGAATGAGTGGAGATAGCAGTCCAAATTGGTCTAGTATTAACCTTAATTACAACTCATATTATAATCACTCAGCCATACAATTAATCTAAGAGTTTAGAGTTAAAGCAAATTAGACCTCTAGAAAGTTATTATATACCATCTAGAGTGATGTTTTAAAAAGCATGAAATGGCCTCCATTCATCCCAATGGTCTTGCTTCAATCTAACCTACCTTTATTATTACCAAGGTAGTCTAATATTATTGCGAGCTTTTTATTCTGAAAACCTTTAATCAAACATACTTAGTAACGTAAAGATGCAGAAAATATTTATTTTGTTTCGTTATGACTTTGCTTTATCTAACTTCATAAACATCATAGACGGTTGTGAATCTCTCAAGAAAAAAAGTTCCAAAAGTGCATTAGGGAAAGTTGGGAGATGAAGTTCTATATATTTAATATGATCTTCCACACAGTTGCAAAATTTCCTTCAATACTTCAGAACATTTTAACAATGCCATGCAATTCACCATTACCAAAAAGAAACTACATTCCAAAATCATCTTTAAAAAATTAGTTGTCTTTCCTTTGAAACCAAATGTTGGACTTTCTTTATTCAAAGCTTTGAAGCAGCCCTATTTTTTTTTTGTGGCGAAAATAGACGCCATCGAAATGTGTGTCCAGCTTTGAATCATTTTTGCCGAAGGTGTAAACAAATATCACATTTTGTTAAGGTTTGTAAATCTACAGCTGCTGTGACAGCTTCTGCATGTTCTACTTTGTTTGTTGGATTCGTAAGTTCTGGATTTTTTTTTGTCTATTGATATTGTTCATCGTTTATTTTATGTTGGAGGTTAGAATATTTTAGGTTACGTTAACGCTAGGTTAGGATAGGATAGCTTAGGTTAGGTAAGGTTAAGTTAAGTTTTCTATATATTAGGTTAGGCCCAAAATATTTAAACAATGCCCATTTTTTTAGTAAAAATCATTTAAATTTTATTGAAGCATATATATAGAAACAAAAAACAAAACAAAAAAAAACGTTGTAAATAAATTTTTAAGAAAATTATGACTGGTCACATGAAACAGAAAAGCTCTAATTTATTTTCACTCCTTAAATTCTTAATTTAAATATTAAATGTTTGATGTTCAGAGAAAATTAAAAGCTGATTTACAACCTGATTTATAAAGAAAAATTAACGATCCACCTCCAATGGATTTTATATTACATCACTATATATATATTCCGATACTAGATAATATTTATAATTTTTATTTTTAACCGATCAAGCCGTCCGTATATATTGAAAAATCGTTTAGGACCAAAAAATATTTTTTTTTTGGATTTTGATTTATAAAACTATTTTATTAATTGATTTTATATATACTATTGTTATTATTTAAGTATATTAATATTTATTACAATCTATAAATATATGTTAATTGGAACTATGTATCTATATATTATTACTATTTGATTTATTTATATTTATATTATGTAAAATATAATTTTAATTAAATCCATATTAATTACACTCTAAATTATTATGTTACTCTCTGCATAGATGATTATTGATTTATATACTATATCACATATATGTTGTAATCGATTATATATTATATCATATATATTGTTTTCAATTGATTATTTTTGTTAATTTGTAATTATTTAATTCATTATTTATAATAATTGACGTATTCTCTGAAATCCTATTATTGATCCTCATATATGTTTTAATCTTATTAAGCTTTTGAATTTCATGTAATTAATATCTATTTATTTAACTTAATTTAAATTTACCAATATTCTTATTTAATATATGTATTATATATTACATTATTAATTTATTTATATAAAAGTTTATAAAAATTTTTAAAACTACATTACATCCATGATATGATTATTATATAAGTATAATCTGGATTTCGGAATCAATAATGTTGCTATAATGTTATATACACATTCATCTACATATTAGATCAATTCTTATTATCGTATTATTACGTTCATCGAATTACAATTTACAGCTATCGCTGAAATGTATATTTGTAGACTATTAATAATATGATTTATTTAATCTCTACAATTCGTTAATTATTATGTATTATTATTGAAACATCATTATTAAATATTGAGCAAATCATTCTTAATTTTATTATTTATTATTAATTAATTATTTATTTATTATTTATTAATTAGTGGAATTATATTTTATTTACAATTATTTCAAAATTTCAAAAGATTTCAAATTTCAAAGAAGCT
>JABUQX010015849.1:0-10000 GCA_015478945.1 Trachelipus rathkii | reverse complement strand
GCACACTCTTACATACAGGGGTGTATGAACCCCTATACAAGAGCAAGCAAGTGGATAATAAGTTGAGTGTGTGAAGAAATATCTGGAAACGACCTCAGAAACACCTAATCACCTAATCATTGAGAAACATTCCGGTAGACAGATGCAGACTGAAAACCCCAAGACTGTTTAACATCCAGTTAATTTCCACCTGTAGCCGCGGGACCAGAAGTCAGTTGGAAGAAATAGAGGACATATTCCTACCGGAAGATTCTGCATGAGAATCGTAGATAAATAATGATATGAAAGACGTACGATATAAAGATGAGTAGGTCACGAAGTATCAGATCCAGCGATTGAAAACCAAACTAGTATGAAGATGAGGAAGGTTACGCTATACTTTCATTGGTAGAGCCGCATTATTATAAATCGAGCAAGTAAGTGTAACACTTTTTAAGTGAGTACTTAAGGCGAGTATAAGATCCCACAGTTCTTCCGAAGTCATGATTATTAAACATATAATAAATAGTAATAAAACTATTATATAATACTATATATAAATAATATATATATATAATAATACAACAAGAGAATTTAAGAGAAAGATTTTTCAGCTTAAATGTTCATAGAGAATATTGAAAGAAGTGTATTGTAGAGGAAACTATCATGTAAAGAATGTTGTGCAATAGTAATTAGTATGAAATTGATATGGTATTATGGCAGTATTGAGCCATTTAACACGAGTTATTATTCGCGGTATGATCTGCCTACAATGCTAGGTTGGAACATATATAGTAAGCAAATAAGAATTCTGACGTTTTATATATTAGTCATAAACTCAAATATAAACTTAGCGATAAGTATAATATAAAATATACTATTATTATAGTATACAGTAAAATAGATATATGATAATAACTAGTTGCTTCGGACGGTATAGTACTATATATAATTGGAGATAAATATAAAAAGGAGCTACATGATATATATAAGGAGATACTACATGAGGTAATAGTGAATATTACTTGTGCTGAATTCATCGTTTAATATGAGGATATAGTAATTAATATATTAGAAGTAAGTATGGAAACATCTCTCACTAAAATCTTCAATCGTACTCAGGGTGAAAGATATATAATATATAAATATTATCCTATAAATTGTATTGAACATACAGCGATGTTCAACTATACTTAAGGGATAGAATAAATTAGTCGTAATATTTACTTATAAGTTTATTTAGCATAAATAATAAGAAATTTATATGTTAGGATCATAAGTGTGAGTAATAGAAGCTTAGGATAATCATGAGAGATCAGAAACTAAACTGCATTTTAACAAGTTTACTAAATGAAACGTTATCTTCGCGAAATCTTACCATTCTTTAAAAAATTGAAACGACCTCACTAAAAAAAAAATAAATATAAAAAAAAAATGGAGTAAAATGATAAATAATATGAATTCGAGTTGGATATTTATGAAGATGATAGTATAAAGTAATTTAATCCACTGAGAGACTAATTGAGACAGGACTTGATTGATGTAGTGCAAGGACAACCTGTTAGTGATCAATATATCTCAATACACTATCACCAAGATGTCTGTTAGATGAAAAGTGTTTCTTTCATAGATTTGAGTTAGTTAAGGATATATAAATTTTCACTGACGATATGATAGGAGTGAGTCCCTCATAAAAATCAGTCACAGATTTGAAGTGTGATGAAAAACAAGAAGATACTCTCTCTGAACACAATTGTAAAGTAGCTTCAAACCTTAGCAACAAGTGATAACGAATATAATTTATCACTCGACGTCTTCTCACACGATGCTCAGTGTCTTACACTTATATTCTTATTAATATCGAGTAATATTATCTCACAATATCAGACGTATACTCCACAGACTAGAAGAGACCGCACTCAACAAGGCAGGAATACTCGAAAGGAATTCTTCTCGCACTTATAGCAGAGGGGGGAGAGAGAGCGACAAGAGTCATGAAAAGGAAAAAATGCCTCTAGACCTATATTCATGCCCCACGCGTTACAGAGGACGGAGGTCTTCCTGAGTACACGCCCCACTACAAGTATCCTCGTATGGTAATTTGAGAAGAGATTCGCGAGATCGGTTTTTCTCTACCAGTCCCCTGACCGGCAGCGTATCAGATGATGAATGGAAAAATTCATCCCCCCACTTATGTTCTCTCCCTCTCTGAAGGGTGGGGCTTGTGTGTACCGTAGATTCACAGACACCCTCCTCTCTATTGTATATTGTTCTATATTTTTTGTTAACTTCTAATCTCGCTTCATTATTCGGATTCTTTGTACATGAATTATAGTCAGAATAATTGTAAAATAACTACATGAAACTGCTGTATAGTCCAAATAAGTAAATTTGTTTTTTCATTTAAGTGTTCCTTCACTATGTAATCGAATGAACGATAATTTATCAATTTAATATGAATATACACAATAAATAATTAATAAATAAGTACATATTGATTATTATGCATACTTCTGTCTCAATCGGTGTTAGTTAATACATTTTTTATATTAGGACCGCACTTGTATTATACAACAAATAATCTGTAAATTCTTGTATTCATAATAGTATTATGGTGATACTGATGATATTATATATATATCAATCACTTGGATATCTAATGTGCACAGGTTGTATGAATATAGCTAGTATTAAAATGTGCGTTGAAGAGGATTCTATCTTTAATAATCAAAGATAAATCATTTTATCAAAAAGAGAGAGTTGGAGTTCGAAACTGTAATGCAGAGTAGCGCTCCGATCAGATAGACACTCTCTGAAACTCCTCGAGAGGAGTTAAGAATGCGAATAGATTGTAGCAACTATCATAGTAATCTTCTGATTCTAAAAGATGAAAACGTTCGAGATTCTGAACCTACGCTGCATTGGAAGCAGAAAAAAAGCCTCCGACGCTTCGAGTCGGCAACTAGTAACCAAGAAAGTTCTAGTTTGGTATTGGTAGAGATTAGAACAACACTCCATACAAGAAGCGAAAATTGTCTGAAACTCAACATAGAGTTTAATGAATAGTTAGTCTGAGGACTTCAAAGAAGATGCATTCGTGGGAATGGTTACAGAAATACAGTTTATTGGATTTATTATATAGTATATATAAATGTAATAATATATCTATAGATATTAATAATTAAATATGAGAATTCCGGGAATTGTATTTCACAGATAATTCAATTGAGATACATCCAACTACCCTACTAACATCTTATGTAAATAAGTACTATATAGATTAAGATATAGATAAATATTTAATATATATATATTAATTGATATGATAATATATATATATATTATTAATGATATTATCATTAATATATATATATATATATAAGTTATATATATAAATATGTTATAATGTTATATGTATATAGTATTTAATAGATCTATTTATATAATCAAAAATTCTGTAAGATCCTATCTCTCGGTGAGGTACCGTATTTGAGATGGTAGTAATGCCAGGTTTTCTACTCACAAAGCGAGCGAACGAATCCCAAATTAAAAAAGCGTGTTGTAAAATATGAATAATATATTACCCTAATTTGAGTAGGGGTATGGACTACAGGGAGCTACAAGTAGTATTTAACTGACGCCAAATATAGTAGTATGCAAGTGGTAATAGATTTGAGGATTGAGCGAATGTGATGTGTTTAGAACTGACATAAGAGTTGTCACACGGACTAGTCTCTAATATATAACTGAACGTAATTCTGCTCTTAAGTTGAACTTATTCTTCGGCTCTCTATGATACTTCAATGAGAGGACTAGAGTGAATATCCTGTACTCAATAAATATCACTCTTTACAATATAAATATTATTTCATCTTTCGAATATTTAGTTTATTAATATTTATTATTATGTGAAATAAAATTTTCTTATCTAATTAGCACAACCTAAAATATTTATATATATTTTTTAAATATTAAGTAATAAGGTTTTAATAAAGCAATTATTTTTAACATATATAAATCTATAGTCTATCATAGCAATAATAATTTATCATTAGTATTATCTGAGATTTATCGAATATATGAATACTATATATAAGTAAATATAAAATATAGAAAACATTCGAAAAAATATGTTGTTATTTAATAAATATATATTAGATATATGTATACTTCAAACTTACTATATATATTTAGGTACCCCATTTATATTTTATATTAGTAATAGAATATTAGCAACATACTATAGGTCAAACTAGTTGGCTTCGATATATCACGTATTAATTCATAAATACAACGAGTATTAACTTTCATAAATAAATATAAATATATGTTATTTTATTCAACTGATGATAATTTGTTCTCCAATTAGTTACCAAATATATATATAGTAATATATATATATATTAATAGATATATAGTATATAGATATTGTATATATATATATATATAATATATATATAGTATATATATATATATATAGTATATGAGTATATAGTATATATATTAATATGATATATATATTATAGTATATATATATTATAGTATATATATATATATATAGTATATATATAATATAATATCGATATATATTATATAATTTAATATAGTATATAATATATAGTATATAATATGAAAAAAATTTATATGAGCTACAAAATTCTATTTCCAGTGTGATAATATAAGAGTATTGGAAAATAACCCTAAGTAATTTACCATCACTTGCTGTGAGGATTGACCTGGGCCTCATAGCAGATGACCGTCAGGTAAGTGAGTATTTGACGACCACGCACGATGACTAAAGAGTGTAAGAAGCGGATGAATAATGTATTACTTTGCAGATGTAATGATACCACCTCACTCAAACAGTAACCTCGGACGCACTCTTCCGGTTACCACATTCTAGTGAGCGTAGGGTCAAACAGGGGCTAATCACTTACGTATCAAGTGAGTTTGAGATAATAATTAACCCATTAGTAACCTGGAAATATTAATTAATGAGTTAATGAATTAAATACTAATAGTTCAGGTTATCATACGATTTGTTAAGTATAGGTATAAATTAGAAAAAGAATAACCCCTTAAGTAAATTTTCACACTGCTTAGGGATTTAACCATGGGCACTATAGTAGACTGTCCACGTATAGATGTTTGACGACCACTCCACGATGGACTAAAAGAAGATATACTACGCGACATTCTGCTAGGGGCCCAGGTTCACATATACAGATCACTCACATGATAGTGAAATTATTATAGGAGTAGTATTATTATTTACTAAATAATGTGATATATATAATATTAATATTATATATATTAAATATACATATAAACTATATATATATATATATATATTATATATAGATATATATATATAATATATATATATATAATATATATCTATATATATATTATATTAATAATATATATATATATATAGTATATAATATATAATATATTTAACATATATTTATATATTATAATATATACATATTGAAACAAAGCCCCCTGTAAGTAATTTCACACTTGCTGGATTGAACCTTGGGGCCATAGAAATATGAGTCCGCGATTAAAGTTGAGTTAATCCATCGTGGCTTGTGTCGTCAAACACTACTGCAGTGACATTATACTAGGCCCCAGCGTTCAATTCCTCTAAGCATGAGTGTGAATATTATTTATAAGTAGGTTTATTTTCAACATACCTATCACCCTCGATGAATTATTATCAAGGGGCGAGTCAACAATAAAATATCTCCACGTAAGTAGGTTCATGCGCGCGCTCACTCGACCTGCACCCCTAATACTATATACCTATCCTGTATATAGCTCACCGCCTATTATATACTTTACTATATCATAATACGAAACCACACCCTATCTATACCCAGTTTATAAAAGTGCGTGTGTATATTAATGTTAATAAAAAAAAATATTTATTACAGCTAATTTATAATTATATAAAGGATATAATGATAATTAAGTATATCGTACTGTAATTGGTAACTACTTTGCAAAAACTATATTTCAGAAATTTCATATATCTATATAACTTTTACTTATATATGCATTGATAGTACTTTGCAAAAGGAGGCATACATTTATTATATTCAAGGAAAGGATGGTAATTATAATTGATTGCAATAAAGATAAGTTTTACTAAATTTTCACACTTTTTATTATTAAAATAATTATATATTGGGAAACCGATCGAGTGTGACCCCACTACTCATATTCGTAAACTATTTGTTGTGTATAATATAATATTTAAATATATATTAAGTATATAAATTAATATATAAGGTAAATATATATATATATATATATATATAGTTAGTTTAATAAATATATATAATATATATATTATACTATATTAGTGATAAGTTGGTTTATGATAGTTGAGTAGTCAAATCTTATTTCAAATCTCAAATCCATATCTTCAAAAACTTACAAAGTATACACAGTGGAATAGGATAATACATATGCTAGCGAGAAGGTGAAACTCTATCAGATTTTAGGGCGGAATAAATAGTAAAAAAAAAAAAAAAAATAATAACAAGAAAAAATATTTATGTATATATATCTCAAAAAACTACCCAATAGTTAATTACAAGCGTAAATGACAATATTTGTTTTGTAAAATCAAGACTGATATTGCGAAGATTTTTTAGATATAATAATGATATTTTTAGGAAAAAATGTAAAAAAAACTAGTAAAAACATTGAAAGTATTATAATTGTTTGCTAAATAATTATCTCCAGCATTTAATATGATTAGAGAGCCTTTTTAGAGACTAATTTTTATACGTTATCGTTAAAATAAATAGAGTGCTGAGTAAATTGTGCAACATTCTTTTGCTGCATTTTCACCTAAGACTACACTCAAACAGGCCAATACTTTGTAATATAAACGCAGCCGATTGCAGGCACGGGGTCTCTCTCGCCAGTGTTCCGAGTATAACTTATTCGTTGGATGAGGACAATTCCCCCCCCTCGAAGTAGTCTGCCGCAGACCCCCGCTCTTGGTATTGGGTTGTCTGCGGGTATTTCGGCTTCCTCCTTCTTCCTCCTCTTTTTTAACGGCAGTATAGAGAAAGAACGAATACCCCCTGTGTCCTTCTTGCTTCGAAGCCCCCATACATGGCCGTGTTAATACCGTTTACATAATAATAAGTCGCTATATTTTATATGATTTTATATTATTAGTAACCCCCTGATTAACCCTCAGACGATAGAGAATAAAAAAATAGTCTTAAGTGAGATTTATTTTATTTATTGAATTATTTTATTTTGCTTTGTATTTTAATAATTATCATACATAATATGCCATAATATGCAAACGTAACAAAGTTTTTCACAATTGTATTCCTTTCGCTTAGTGCACTATTGTAGTTTTATTATATATTATTTTTTAATTTTCTTTTTTTTTATTTTACAGTTTCACTCACAATAGAAATTTGTCCAGACTTCCACAATTATATGTACTCGAAAGAATTATCTTTTTTGAAGCTAAAAATGTGATCTATTTTGTAGAGTTTTGAGATTAGATTGGAGAGTCGTATGAGAAGTTGCTCGCATTATAATCCTACACTATCTATATGTACTATACTTATTTAGTTAGATAGTTATATTAATCAATGATAATTAATAATCTAAAGTGTCATTCAATATAATTGCTACATATACTGAATTGTTTTATTAAAGTAATAAATTGACTCTATAGCGTAAGTATATATATATTTAATATAGTTATATATAGATATATATAATTACTATTATAGTTATAGTTATATATACTATTATTAATTACTATATCATGGTAGCATATAGTAAATATGGTGCATTCAAATTGGAGGCAGTTATAATCACTCGAGGAAAGCTACTCAGACCTTTTTTTTTCTATAAAAAAAATCATAATTAAAAATTAAATAAGGAAATTGATGAAATAATTATATTATATATAATATGCATATAATTTTTCATTACTTTTTAATTATTTTTTTATATATTTATGCTCAAAGATTTATATGGATTTATGTAAAAGGTAGAAATAGTAATATTACATTATAGCAGTTGATATATATAGTACGAAGTTTTTTGATCTCACCTCTTTACCCAATAGCTAATAACTTATATATTATTACCGTGAATCACTGAACTATTTCTCACACTCACTCCTTTAATGTCTATAGTATATATCATTCGCTGAGGTCAATTACTATTTCTCTATGCATGAATATAATTAATATCATCAACTAGTGCATAGTTCTATTTCTGGTAAATAATTATCATTTCACTACAAAGCCTACTATAAATATTATATATATTAATTTGATAATAGTTTAACTTTTGCTTATTTATAATTTAATATTATATAACATAAATATTATATAATTTATGATATTTATTTGTCCCCACGAAAGCTCTGATAATAGTATCGGTAGAGGTGATTATCACACTATTAGCTGATTTATAGGTTATAATAGTATATAGTAAGGTTATTATATATATATATCTCGAGTGATTACTTGATAATATATACTTATAAAATATTTATTTTATTATAGAATTATATATTATATTATCTCATAATATATAGTGTAAATGATATTAAATAGTAGGAGTATACTCTAAATGCAATATCGGGTTATTTATAAATTGATATATATATTATAGTATATATATAATAGCGGATGAGATCGTTCCAGTAGGGTTAAAAACCAAAGTCGTGTTAAACATTTTATTTATGTTATTTATTTCTTACTTCAAACGCCTTGGAATATATTTAAAACTTTTTTGTTATAAAAAACTTTTATAATTTTACATTTATACTTATTGTTTAATTTTTTTATATATATAGATTACATATTAATAAAAATACTTATAAGAACATAAAGAAATAATATCATCTTACTTATAAAATGAATATATATAACGTTTCATAACATAACATTTGAGATGGCTCCAACTTAATATTATACGGCATTGAAAGGAGAAGAGACACCTTTATAATATTTTTCGTGGAACTCAAATTTTATAAGATGTTTTATTTTTGAGACCTATATTTCTATCACACAAGCCTTTCTCAGTCGAATATTTTTATTCTAGTCATAGAAAAAGCGTGCAAACTATATAAAATATTATTCATAGAACTTGTGAACACTATCTACGAGTGTGTAACTTAAGCACAGTTGATAAAAAGAAATCTATCATTAATCATAGAGCCTAGAAATAGGAGTTTACTGTAGTGAGAACACGAAAAAGCTTATTTGAATTTTTTATATTAAATTTATTTCTCTTTTTTCTATATCTCTTTATATATCATTTGTGCCCCATAAATTTAATTCTTAATAAATGTTTTGTTATATAGAATATATATGGTAATTTTTATCTTATAATACGATCCAATCACAGTAGTTCTGGCGCCATATTTCAAAGATGTGTAAATAAAAGTTTGTTTAGTTGTATCAAATCTCGAAAGATTTAGCCATCACACTAAATATAGCTCATGTTTATAAAATAGGTTTAATTACATGAAATAAACTACAATTAATATAAACTAAACGTTACTGATAAATGAATGATAGACGTTAATCTGAAATAATACAAAATTTATCATCTCTCTATAAAGGCATTGGTAATTTCGACTATTAGTATTATTTCGTTTAATTAATAATTACGTAGTATTTACATTTTTGCCTTTATATATTATATTTAAAATTACAAAAAAATATTTATAATTTTATAAGAGCTTAATTCATAAATTGTTGCACAATATTTATTTTTAGCTATGCATATTCTTTCTTCTAAGTTTGTCACTCTTAACTAATAAAAATAATTTGTCTCTCAAATTAATTTATTGTATAACCTAGCTGTAGCTTCGTTTATTTCCTTTACCGAAGTATAACCATTGTGTATTTATATTATTTTATAAAGTGCTACTTCTTAGTTGAATCCGTGGCGTATTATACTCATATACAGTCTCCACCACCTCGTCCCTATCAATCGGCGTGAGGTGACACCTTAT
>JABUQX010015848.1:27500-40720 GCA_015478945.1 Trachelipus rathkii | reverse complement strand
CTAATCGTCCAGCCTCTGGCCAGCCCTCCCAACTCTGATTCCACATACCGACCGTTGGCGGTCAAGCCCTGATCCACTTTCCATCCAATCCACCGGTGATTCTGTCCATGCCATCTCTCACTCGCCTTCTCGGTCGCTCTCTATTGAACTGACCCATACACGTTCCACAATACCTCCATATCCCTCAAACCTCGAGATACTCTGTTTCTCTGTACTCCCCGGACCGTATCCGGACCCCTGCCTCACCGCTACGCAGCAACCCCATCCCACCGCTTCAGACCGCCTCGAGCCACTCGCACCGACAATCCCAAGGATGCCGAAGGCCCCACCCAGCCACCAACCAGCCCCAGAAACCCGCCTTATATACTACTAGCATAAAACATACCACTATATACTAATTACTCGTCCTAGCATAAGCCTCTCAACAATGACTACCCTCCATAGATTACTACGACACACCCGTACTCCATTCAGTACCTCACCACCTTAATTATTATATATATCCAAAGGTGGAGTGTTTTTCTTAGAAAATATCACTAATTTCAACCTTTTTTTTACAATCTCCTCAGAGATGCTCGATGTATAGATGAAAATTATTGGGAGACGTTTCTCTAAGACTGTTTAAAACAAATGGATGGTGTTAACATCCGGAATCTGTAAAAATGGGCTCTCCTGCCCACCAACATTACGATGAGCCAGTTGTTAGAGTGCTTGAAAACAATTTCATACCGACCAAAGCAAAACAAGGAGGAAACACGAGAGCAGAGAGAGGTTTTGCATTAAGTTAACTATTGACTGATCTTATACTTTATCCGCAATATTTATGCGAGCACCGTTTTTACGCTCCAATTACCTAACGGCCAAGCAACCACGAGTAACGCACTATCTGTAATTCTTATGAATAAAAATTCAATTCAGATAATTATCCTATTCGATACCCATGTCTCATCAAACAACACACAAGCTAGTGATCGTGAAACTTCTTAAACACAGATAGATAAGTCCTCCTTAGCAATTAAAATAGTCAACTTCTAAGACCACGATAACTCGGTATCATACCATATCTACCCCTCATAAGATGTCCCAGGGAACGTCTATCATGATGTTTTGTATAGAAGGTCGAAAGAGTACAAGCATCTGTTATTCCAAACACATGCTGGTCTCCAATATACTACGAACTATAAAAAAGCTATACACTGTGAAAACGTAATTTTGAGTATATTTTAATACAAGGCGCATACTGAATATGAATGTACTACCTGCCAATTTTCTCAACAACATTTGAAACATGCACACAATTCTGGAATCACCTTGATAGACTTATTATCACTCTCATCTGAGAAAGCATTTACCTTATTTGAATTTTCTAACAGGAACGCACTCTTTTCTTTTAACCTTACATTATGTGAAAACAGCGAACAAGATCAGATTATCTGGCATTATCGTGAAGAAACTTACCTTAAAACAACAGTTGCTACATCAATGTATCTCACATCACCTCTCCCTGATTTCTATTTTCACTAGTATCTATTATAAATATTCATTATATTATTATTATTTAAATTATTAATTATATTATATATAATATTCATTTCTCTTCTGATTATTATTATTATTTGTCTATTTTTTTATATTATTATTTATTATAATTTATTAATATTATGCTGCACTTACCATTAAACATAACTTCACACCTAGACTATTCCTTCATTCAAACCATTCCACTATCTTAATCATTACTTATCGAAATCTTGCAAATAACCACTCTATCTATATTTATTATTATTATTAGTATTATATATTATGTTTTATTAATCTATTATTTATTTATACCTCTATTCATACTATAATCTTCCGACCTATTACCTTCTTATCAATCTATTATTATGGAATTTAGCCTTAGATATCATCAAAAGACATATCCCGCAATTTAAGCTAAGTTTTGATGCATCTGTTATAACTTTTTAGCGAGACATTAGTTAGGTTAGGTTAAGTTAAGGTGTTAGGTTAGGTTATAGGTAGGTTAAGTTATGTTAGGTTAGGTAGGTTAACTTACGTAAACATAATAACTAAAAAATGAATCTGTAAATAACAAAAATGTAAAAGAAATAAAATACCTGTAAAACAAAATTAACGCGTATGGATTAACTATATATTATAATATATTATATATATATATAATATATATTAATATATATTTATATATATATTATATTAATATATATTAATATATTATTAATATATATATATAATATAATATATTATATATATATATATTATATATATATTTCTCTTTTTGATCTGGAGCCCGCCCCAGAATAATGATTTTTTGCTTCGGCCCTCTATATAGTATATAAATATTATATATATATTATATTATATATATATTATATATATATATAATATATATAATATATAATTATATAATATATTATATATATATATATATATTATAATTATAATAATATATATAATAATAAATAATATATATATATATATAATAATATATATATAATATATATATATATATTATATATATTACTTATAATTATATATATATATATAATAATAATATAAATATAATAATATAAATATATATTAATTAATAAATACTATATAATATAATATTAATTATAAATATAAATATAAACTATATAAATATTCATATAAAATAATAAAATATATAAAAATTTTATAATTATATATAAATATAAATAATAAATTAATAAATATTAAATATAAATTTATAATAATTAAAAATATAAATTAATATAATATATAAATTAATATAGTATTATATATATTAGTATATACTTAATTTAATAATAATATTATATATATTTATAATATATATAATATATATATATATATAATATATAATATATTATAATATATATATATATATATTATATATATTATAATATATAGTTATATATAATTACACTCGTATTTAATTGTTTCATGGAGCTTTTTTTCTATTAATTTTAATTTTTTCGTATAGTATTTATTTATAATTTAATTTCCCCTTAATGACCCTTTATCTAGTGCCATTCGATTTCTTAGAAAGCAAACTCTGACATAATTCATGTTTTATTTATTTCATATTCTCCTAATTCTTCCCTTTGTATCCGCGAAGGTAGTGGGGTTGCATACACCCATATCACATTATATTCCTCATAACCTAATCCTCACCATACTACAAAAACAATAATAATCAATAACGGAACATACACAAAGGAAGTTTACTCCTCACCTCTCGAAATTTATTATTATATAATATTTATATACTTCCCCCTCTGATTAATTTTTTTTACCTGTTCATATTTTGGATTCTCCAATTATGTTTTTTATTCTTCTCTCTCTCTTCTCCTCTTCTCTCTCTCTCTCTTCTACTTCTCTCTCTTCTCTCTCTCTCTATCCTCTCTTCTCTCTACTCTCTCTCTCTATCTACTTCATCTCTCCTCTCTCCTCCCAGCATCAATTAATTCACTTCAAGACTATAATCTCTCTACTACTCTCTCCTTCATCTCTCACTCTCTTCTCTCTACTACTTCATCTCTTATCAACTCTTATACACACACACATCTCTATATTATATATATAAATATATATATAGATATTAATATATATATATTATAGATGATATATTATTATAATAATAATAATAATTATATTAATATATACGAATATATATATATTATATATGATGAAATATATATAATATATATATATAATATATATGTCTAGGTATAGCATATTTATTTATAAACTTATTTATTTTTTATATTATTTATATTAATTTTTTAAATTCATGATGCTCTTTTATTACAATACGGATTTATATATATATTTTTAATATATACTCATTACAGTGATTTTTTATTTGATTATTTTCGTTCAAAAAGGTTATATTACTAGATAGGTTAGGCGTGTCTGATACAGACAAGATAAATAAATAAAGCATAAATGAAATACTACATTAATATTATATTATATATCTTATATATTTAATATTATAATATTATAATATATATTAATATATATAATATATATTAATTAATATATTAGTATATATATATATAATATATATATAATATATATAATATAAATATATATATATATAATTTAATATATTAATTAATATTATATTAATTATAATATAATATATAATATATATATATAAATATATAATATATATATATATAATATTATTGTTATACTAGATAAATATCAAAGTAGTGAGGACAACCCAACAAGTTAGGAATCAAAATGGATAAATCAACTTCTCAGAGGTAGCTCATCTCAAAAAAGTTAGTAAATATATTCACCCTTCCGTTCCTATATATTGTAGGTTTAGTATCTATATCTATTTATTTTAACTTTTATAAAATGCATATATTTTAGTAAAGGTTATGGTATGAGGTTACAGGATAAGGGTTTAACGCACCTTGAAAATTAGTTTTGGGATAACCACAGTACTCAAAGGGACCTTTTTACTACTTCTTGTTACTCATCAGTTGTGGTTCAGCACTCTTTTATTTACATACATCAATACAGGTGTTTAGAGTATAATTGGTATCGATAAATAACCTTCTATCCTGTATATAGGTCACTAAGCTATTCTAATCTACTTTATCTATAAAATCTAAATACACCTCCCACACAATTGCTGCGCTCGTTATATTATAGAGTTGCTTTTCTCTCATCTGAGATATCTAACCAACTACACTCTCTTCCTTCCCAATATAATTTACTAGATACTTAAAAATGAATTCAACTCCTCTAATTATCATTTATTCTAAATTACGTATACTGAATCATATAAATTTCCTCATATACCTCTACCCTTATATCCTCACCTCAGGTATCTCTCATAACTTAGATTTTCCTTATATTCTCTATATGACTACCAGACTGATATATACTCAAAACTCATACATATATTTATTCTAATTATGGATTATCCCTTCTATCGGCATCCTCTCTTTACCTACACAACCAGGATATTTAATTTACCATTACCGTAAGTATAATAAAAATTATTAAAAATACCCACACTGTTTTATCTCCAGCCTTCATAACCTCTCTGATAAATAATATATTAATATATATATATATATACTAATTAATATAATATTATATATATTATATATATATAATAATATATTATATATATTAATAATATATATATATAAAATTATATAGTATAATAATAATAATATATATAATATATATATATAATAAATAATAAATAATTTATATTATATAAAATTATTTAATTTAATATAATAAATATCTTAATATTAATTAATATATTTAATAATATATTAAAATAGTAATATATATATAATTAATTATTTATATATATATATATATATATATATATATATATATATATATATTATATATATATATATAATATATTATAATATATAGATATATATATATATATATTAATATATAATATATTATATATATTATATATAATATTAATTTATAATATAAATATTATTATTAATATATAATTTATTGTATTACATTTAGTTCGTAAAGAGTGTTGTCCTCTACGTGGTATTGGTTTAGTGACTGTTGGATGTACAATAGATGAATCTCAATCCACTTTTTCTTCGATCTCCCAAGCGCGGCCGGTTTCCAACAACACCTCGCCCAACTATTACATCCGCTTAAAAACCAACTATCAATCATCCTTTCCACATGGACCAAACCATCTCAATTCATATTTTCATTTATTGCACCTATTTTATCCTCTACCGCTCTCTCTCTCAGATCACCACATCAACTACCTTAACTATCGTTCATATATCACTCTGCTCAGTCATAAACGATGTCTTCCTCGAGCGATTCAATCTCTATCTGCACTAAATCTTAAGTTTATGATGTCTCTCGCATAGTACGAGCAACCTCTGATAATATATCTTTGTACAATACACACCGTATAAACTCATATTTCTTCATGATCACAGACATTATACCTGCGACTACTTTAACCTAGGCTCATTCGGGGTAATATACCATTCCAGATTAAAAACCACATTATCCAATAAGGGATATGGGGGCGAACTTTTGTGGTAACAACATTACGTACTATTGTGAATAGACCTAGCACTCATAATATAGACTTTATAGTTCTATATATATATTATAATCATAATATTTACACCAACTCAGATATTTTATTGCTTACCTCAGCACACCTCTTTATATCCATTAGGCTTAATTCTCATATAACAATATACACTCAATAAATATTTTATTTAAACTTTTCAGAAACTTGTTCGCAGCTACTCAAGATCATATACATATCTATATCACACTGTTTAGGATCGATGTTATCCTCTAACTCACAACCATTAACCTTTTACTCTTATCTACGTTATACTTTCAAACCTTATCCTTTTACTACAACCCTGCCAAATATCTCTTATACTACGCAATTCACTCTTACAAACTCTAAGATTCGCCACACCAAATAACCAAATCATCCGCAATTATAAAAGTAGTAGTGAACACCCTCCAACTCATCTCACATTTACATATCCATCATTCATATAATCAATCATACTATCTTACTCTCAACGTCACTATATTACACTTATCAATTCTTTCATTAACCTCGTCAGAATTATGCCTAGAGGTCGCAGTATAAACATAAAATATGAATATTAGGCAGAGAACTATACAACAATTTGGATATCTATATTTAACTTACTATTAAGCATAACACGCATGCCTCGACTCCGGTCAATAGTCAAATTCACCATTCTATAAAACTAGCATAAATAATCAATTCGACATCTCAAAATTTTCAGTCATGCCCACCAGTAGCCGTTTGCGCGGGACAAATCCATGGATAATATCATTACAATGCTCTGGGCTGCCACATTACGCTACCCATACACTTCCTTTTGATTGACCAAATATAACAGAAGCTTCGCATACCTCTTACACCATTGACAGCTCCCCTCATCACCATATCTCCAGAGTACTCTCGCGATGCCACTGGTCAATACCATCGCATAGACTGTATCGTCACTATAATGATCAAAATAACCGCTCCTCTCCCTACCCCTTTTGATTTTGCAATGCCATAAGAAACCATTCAACATACAAATTCCTCTACCTTCTGTCTCTCTCTCCACTCACTCAAGTTGCCTATTTGCCTATGACATTGCAGAGTCTTTTTAGATAGTAAAACAAATGGACTCAACAGAGTCATCACTGCTCACCAACGACCCCTCCTAAAAAGGACACAACGGTTGGATATACGATTTCATTCCCACTCAGTCCTTTCAGGCGATATCGGCCCGCACTCTTTTTACCCGCAAACTCAAGATAGAACACCAGCACCAGCATATATTCTTCCCTACAAACTCAATTAAACTTATTCCCCTTATATAGTTAATCTCACAGCTCTCCAGTCCATGACTAGGGATCCACATGTAGCACATTAGATATAAGGAGGGAGAGGTACGTCTTAATTATACTCGCTCTAGCCTCATATCATAGTCTCGGAACTATTCACACCTATATGCATGACTTGATATCTCTACACTTAACGTACTCACAACTGTATGTAAAGAAAGTTCGAAATCGTCCGATCATCATATTATGCCTCGTTCTATGTAATATATTCAACCAAGATAAAACTGTTTATCTCATTGTAAATAAGTGTGCTGAGGCTAAGCCTGCGACAATATTACGCATACTCACGTCTACAACCTAGCGTCTAGACTCTTCATACTATCTCTTACCCTTAACAATTATACCTAATACTGGCTCTAAATTGAACCTTCTTCCTATTCAAAAAATACCTATTCGGTTCTATCCCAAATACTGCGAGACATGCCCGCTCTACACGACGCTGACCGGTTCTGAGATATCACGACTCGTCTTCTCCTCTTACTTTCACAAGAATTATATTCTATCCAAAACCAAGAAAGTATATATAATAACACGAAGTGTTCTTCCACCCACTTCCGCTTACATCCCATTTCATCAATAAACAAACAACAATCGCCTTATTACATCTAGTATTCAAGAAGCAGGGTGAATACACACTCAAAGCTGCAGAAAGTGCCTCTAAGGAATTCTCGTTTAACACCTGTATTTTTCGCGCTTTCCTATATTCTCAGATATGAAAACTTGTAACTTTATATTACCCTTATGGCTATTGATTCATGTTCTCACACAATTTCCCATCGATCTCACCTTTATATCTCGGCAACTTACTTGTATTCCAATTACATTTTATTATGTATAACTCTTTTCTACTATAACTGCTCAGCAGTCTTAAATAGAGAGAGCAATATTCATATTTATACTCACTCAAATAAACAATAGAATATGCATATATACCAGGAGGCGATAAAATTTACTTTGAAATTACATATCAATCTATTTTTAAGTAAGATTACTCCAAAGGTATCAAGTATTTATTTATTACACAAACAGACACCTTCATTCCTCATTTTTTATTCTGGATTCAGAGTCGAGCTCTCCGGGTGACAAGAACCTGAAAATTCACACATATTATCAATCCTACTATAATAAGCGATGTAAAGAATGTCACTACTATAATAATGTGCTCACTATCTCTCTACAATCATCACTCTTAATAACTGCAAAGTATCGCTCTGTGATACTTAATTGACCTCATTACTATATATTGCTCCTAGAATATTATATTGGTAGTTATACATATAGTTAACACATATACTCTCGGAAACTTGATTCGATATGTCGAGTCCCGTTATCGTCCGTATTAATTTTTAATTCACGACTTGATTCCTCGGTTTATATCGTAGGACTATTCTTATGACAAACGGTATACGTATACCTCTCTCCTCTTAAATTTTTATACTCGTTGCTGATATACCTCCTCCCTCTCCATCCTAGTCGATACACTTCTCTCGTTATCATCGTAACTCTCAACCTTATGTACATTATTTAGAACAACATTATAATAATTTAGAATCCTTAGATTAATCCGTCCATTCACTTTAAATACCCTCATTATGAGATTTATATTAATCTCAACCATACATACAGTTCAACATCTCCTTCTTCACCACACAAAATCAAATCTAATTATTCTATTTACCTTTCGATACCATCCTTCTAATTACCCAATTACGTCATAGTGTTTACTTATGTTAACTTACTTTGTTGATTTTAAAAGTAAAGAATTACTTATCAACTAAATATATACTCTCTTCCTCTTAACAGTGAAATCAATTACTACACTTTATATACCTATATCATCATATATTTCATCATTTATTCTATTACCTAGACTAACCCCATTAAAAACCACGTGTTATTACAATCCATTTTATGATTTATTATAATTATATATAAATATATTAATATATTATATATATTTATTATATAATATAAATATATTATATATAAATAATTACACAATGAGTAAAGGTTTATATAGAGAATTGACAAGGCTATGGTAAAATAATAGATTTATAATTAAGTAGAATAAAGATAAAGAATCGTTATTTTCTCGTGAAAGTTCTAAAATTCATTATCTCATGGCTTTCACGAATCTCAATCGTTTTCTTCTATAAAGATGTATATTAATTTAGATTTTACACTACTATTCAATAATATCATAGTGAAAATGATAAATCATATTACTTTCATTATGAGATATATTTTAATTATGGTTAAATTGCGTGGGATATAGTGGAGGAAAAACTTGTATATATATATCTGTTCTATATTAATCACGGTCATTAATATCAACGCTAGTATTAAATAAAATCATATATTATAATTATTAGTACTAAAATATTTATAGTATCGCATAATACTCGTCAGAATAGAGTATATATGTACTTAACTCACGTAATTATTTAATAATTTAAATATAATAAATTAGTAAAATATATAACAATAAATAATAGATATATATATATATATTATAGAGGTTAAATTTATAAATAAAAAAGATCATGATGAACAAAAAAAAATACAGTTTGTTAATTAATAGAAAAATAAGTAGTTATTTTTATATGATACAAAAATAATTAATAATATAAACAAAATAAAATTAAGATATTTTTAACCAACTTTATGTGAATACATAGTTATATATATATATATATTAATATATATATATATATATATATATATATATAATTAGTATATAATATAATATATATATATATATATATACTATATATATTAATTATATCATATAATATATATATATAAATATATAATATATATAATTAAATATATATATAATATATATATTATATTATATTATATTATATAGTTTATATTATATAATATTATATTATTTATTATATATATATTAACAACTAAAATTTAATATCATCTAAGAGAAAACAGAATTCTAAATGTTAAAGACTTATTAAAAAGCTTAACTAAAAAAGGAATATATTAATAGAATATCAGTGATAAAATAGATATCAATTATTACGGTACTATTATCAACGGGATAGTTGAGTTCCCTTCCTAAGTCTACATGCATTTAAGCAAAAACATGTACTACATATTAGCAATATGCATAATGTACACCTATTAGTTAGTTAGTATACTTATTATACTAGAGCTTGCTCTAGCTCATTTAGAGCAACTTCCTGATGCAAGACCTAGCAAGAGTCGCCCAGCCAATTTGGGTTCGAGATCTGAGTTGGACGCACGGATAATTAACCTCTCCATAAATATGATTCCCAAACCATCCAGCGAAGTGCATAGATAATAATGTAATATAACATATATAATTATAACTCTAGCATCGGCCTCACACTTCGAGCGTCAATTGTAGCACATTGTAAGGTTATCTTAGCTTACAAAATGGGAACTTATATCACAAACTAAAACCCGCCAATTTGGCTTCGCCAATATATTATATGATTACCCAACCCATCCTTAAACGAATCTAACCCTTTCTTAAATGTTGGCAATCGAGTCACACCTCAACAACCTTCTCTGGCAGACTATTCCAAAATTTAACAACCCTATACTGAATGCATGCTTTCTTATATCAAGATGGCATGCTTTCTTCTTAATTTTCTTATTATGCCCCTGGTCACCTGTCCATGTTCTACTATGAAAAATTTATTGTTCTCTGTATTATCAATAGATGTAAAAATATTTTGTAGACTTGTATCATGCCCCTCTGAGAAATCGCCTTTCTACAGAAAACATTCCTAACTCCTTCAAGCCTCTCCCTCATAGCTCTTACCCTCAAAACCCAGAAATCATCCTTGTTGCTCTACGTGCACTCTCTCTAGCATATCTTAAGTCTTTCTTTAAAATAAGGGGCCAAACTTGTGCACAATACTCTATTACTGGCCTAACATAGTCTATTTTATACAGTTTACTTATTACTTCCTTGCCTCTTGTAAACAACATTGCGATTTATTATGCCCAGGCATCTTATTAGCTTTATTTCTAGCTTCCAAACACTGATAGGTACTTTCAAATTACAGCTTATAATTCACACCTAAATCTTTTTCTTGTCCCACAGACTCAAGCCAATCCCCATTCATATCGTAATTTAAAACTTTTTATTTGAGTAACCTAGGTTGAAAAGAACCTTACACTTTTTACTATTTAAAATTTATGGCACTTATCTGCCCACCCAAGAGTTTATCAAGATCATTTTGAAAATCTTATGCATCCTTCACTATTCCTAAACTGAGGTGGCCACTTTAGTATCATCTGCAACTTAGAAACCCTTGCATTAAGTCCCTGGTCTAAATCATTTATATATATTAAGGAACAATAGTGGCCCCAGCACTGAACCCTGTGGGAAACACCACTCTTCACTATTCCCATGATGATTTATTCCCATTTAGTTTTACACACTGTTTTCCATTTCGCAACCACTCTTTAATCCTAACCATGTACCACTCCACCTATTACCACATTGCAATAACTTTTTCATCAGCCTTAGTGGGGAACCTATTCAAAAGCTTTAGTTAAAGTCTAAATATACAATATCAACTGGATCTCCTCGCTCGATACAGTCAGTAATGTATTCCATAAATTTAAAAAGTTTTTGTCTGCATGACCGTACCAACTTCTTGCGGCGTGATTCCGCAAGACCCATAGGACTGCTGGGGCGCAAGAGGTGCAGCAGACTTATCCACAGACCTTCAGTGTATCCTCTTCTGTATGAACTCACTCTTCATACTACTCATGATCCTCGTGTCATGCCTACAAGACCAGTGGTTTCACAATCAACCCTTTTACTGACGAGGACCAGAGATGTTAAGCTAACGGTGGTGAGGGAAGCAGGTGATAGAATTTTTTTCATGTTTTTATCAAATCTTTTAGTCTTTTTATACTTTTAATATAATTAAGGCATAATATATACATACTAATATATTTATCCAATTTTTTACCTAAAGTCACTTTTGTAACCTCATATACCAAAATTGATCATTAATTAGATCAGTCATTATAAAATCAAATACTATAAGTGCCTTATTATGCAAAATGACTGGTAATTACTGAGATTCTCCAATTTCTTAATATTAATATAAATATAATATTACCATTATACAGTAGGCTGCATGCATATTACTTTTGAGGTTCTAAGATAACTAAAGATCAAGTGAGCATATCAACTAATGTTTTAAATTATATCTTATTTTCTTTACGCAAGACACCTTTCAAAAACTGACCACATGAATAAAAGGTATAAATAAAAACTAACCTATAAACAGCTGCATTTGTGAAAGATAACTCAAATGCCACCCTCATTAAGTAACCTCCGAATATCTTGCCAAAGACGTTACTTGACTGTTTAAAAAGTAAAGAAAGAAGAAAAGTGAAATAGAAGTAACTCTCTTGAATAAATTACATGTGTCTTCTTACTTCAACATTAAAATGTTTAAAGTGAAAAAAAAAACTAAACAATAACACTTGTATAAAGGGTGATTACTAAGCAAACCGACAAACGCTGAGAAGTAATAAAACTATTGAGGGAACAATTTCCCTTAAATACACATTCGGAAAATCCACGATAGAGGTGATATATAGGTCAAAGGAGAAAGGAGAAAAGTATTTATTAACATACAAGGCAGATGGTGGTGGTATACCTCACAGTTCAGTTCAGTTCACAGGAGGTGTTTGAAATGAGACCCATCTGCAACAATGCAAAGCTTCTACCCGTCTGAGCAGGGAGTGACGCAGTCTATGGAAGACAA
>JABUQX010015848.1:0-22500 GCA_015478945.1 Trachelipus rathkii | reverse complement strand
TTTCAAGTCATCGGCAAAGGAATGAACAGAGTTAGATTAGATGAGAAGCTAGGATGAGGAATAAATGAAAACAGGGAATAAGGTAAGAAATGAAAACAGGGAATAAGGTAAGAAATAAAAGAACCCCGAGTAACAGTGCATAGCTTTCAACATCAAAATATTTGAAAGCCTTGTTAGAAGTCTCGATTATGTCACAATCAATCAAATCAAATAATACTCCTTAAGTCCCAAGAACAAGAACAGAAAATATAAATCGCTAAGAAACAAAGGATATCACCAGTTGACTTCGAGTATAGAAGGCAATGTGGATAATCAAAATAAAGGTATGAGATTCCCGATTATACAGGTAATTGAAGTCGAGCATAGATTAAATAATCTTGAGATAAAAATATAAACAAGAACTACATGGCAATAGCTAAATGGTTGAGAATGGCTACCCTTTGGAATCAGTTGAACACATAAGCGGCTTCCAACACTGAGGAAAAGTTAGTATACAAGTAAAGAAAGTGTAGTTGAAAGAAAGCAGGTGCCAGACTAGAGGCGCACTCACTCAAGACACAAGGAGGGATGCCATCTGAGTTGTTTGCCTTCATAACGCTCGTAGATGCCAGGCCCAATGCACCCAATCATATGTGATCCCGCATAATGATATAGGACACCTCAGATGATGAGTTTTTGTAAGCTCAACTGCCCGAGCTAATGCTGCAACGGCGGCCGCCCGGGACCAGAGATTCCTGACCTTCATAATTTATTGGCTCGTTTTGGATTGCGAGGGTCGAACAATATTTTACAACCTTGTGGGAGGGTAGTAGGGATCAGTGTCAGAACGAATTTGAGGCTTGGTTAAATATGTGCTTGTACTCTTGAAGGGAAGGATGAGGTCCAGGGTAGAATATGGACAGGCCTACTCTTGCCTGTCAGTTCAGTGTTCGGTCATCCATAAATTTCCGTTATTTGTGTGCGTGTTTTATTGGGATAGTGCTGGGTGGTGGTGGTGGGGGGGTGAGTTAAATATCTGTGAGCAATAAGTGGATGATGTATTTTCATTTGCTCCTCTAGGGATCGGTATATCTAGTAAGGAAAGAGGCAATGGTTGTTCGGGTGCCAGAGTTCTACTTTATAACTGAGCGTTCATCATGTCAAGATGGACTTCTATAGGAAGTATTTTTTTTGTTTCTAATTGGAAGCGACTTATTAGAGTAGGGGGAAGACAGTCTCTAATTGCTTATAAGGTTTGCTTTGTACCATATGTAGTTTAATGTAATTGGATAAGGAGATTAATGAATCACATGCTGGGCAGGAATAGTTTAGGATAGCATGTATGTATTGTTTACAGACGACTACGAGGGTTTCTTTGTTGATCGAATTTGGTGCTGGCGCGTGTTTTTTAGGCACTAATATTTTTGGTTGCTTTGGAGGTGGAAGTCATGAATGTGTCGTATGTGATTTCTAGCACGGTTGGAAATTTTACTGAATGAGAGTCTGTTGTTAAAGAGTTACTGTGGAGTGGGTATCATATTCTCATTTGTCTTGTTAGGAGGGCAATTGAGAATTTTTGAAGAGGAAGCCATTCTGTTCTTTGTTAGTCGTCGTTCGAGTTATAAATATAAGTTTGGATTTTGCGTGTACGAAACCTGTGCTTTGGATTTGAGGGTAGATGGTTAGATCATCTGCACGGCACCTGATTTTCACTGTGGGGATCGAAAGAGTGAGTATTTTGTGCAAATTAACACGAGTGGCATAGTATGAGAAGAATGCAAAATCCAGAAGGGAAATAGAAAAACTAAATTTCAAAAGAGTTTGGCTTGTCAGACACATTAAAAAAAATAAAGTATAAATATAAGGAAAAAATTTTCACCTACAATAATAAAATTCTTAATCTTTAAAAGTGAAAAATGAAAAAACGAGGGACATCTAAAAAATACTAGATATCATAAATATTTATAAATATTTTGCAAACTCAGTTACTAAATTAAATAATTATTTAGCTTTTACTCAAAATTTTATCTTTAATTACTATTATTAAGTGATTAAAAATAACACTCACCTCTTGATGGCAGATGATTAAGTTTTTCAATTTAGTATCCTCCATCCACGCAGAATTTTCAGGTTTAAATTTCGGTGCAAAGGAGTACTGATCTTTACAAGCCATTTTCATAAACAAATCATGAACTATGGTTTTTTCTATATCAAAAAAGAAAATAAATTTCTATTATAAATACAGCTGTTATTAGTTTATTGTTGTTTAAAAGTGAACTAGTTAAACAAAATTACCAGTGTCATTGGGAGGACAAACAAACAACGACTCTTCTTGGATAAGTTTCCTCGAGAGTTTACTAACTTCACCTTGGTGAAATATGCGTTTCTCTTCTTCTGAATCACAAACCAAAGGGTTAATTACTGCTGATCCTTGATTCAAAGGATCTCTTGCAACCATAACAAACACAGCTCGAGTTACCTTTAAGCAGAAAAGTATTTAGGTAGTTTCACATAGTTAATAAACAGTTGTTAAAAGCAAATATATATGAATCGATCATTTCAAAAACTACATAAGACATTTTTCCTAAAGTGCTCTTATTCATGATTTAGGTTGTTTCTGATATGAATCGAAATATAACAGTTTAATATGATACCTAGTCACAATGTGGCTCATGCAGTTCTTACTCTGCACAGGAGACTCCCTTCAAGGGCATTAAATCGGGCCAAAAATTAAAAAATAAAAATGTAGTTTTTGAAATGACCAATATAGTAAATGTATATAGTATATATAAATGGCCATATAATAATCTCTACAGTGAGGTATTGAAGGAAAGTTGCCCGTTTTTGACGTTTACTGAAGTAAATGATGATGGTGAAATTTCCAAACACTAAACCAGTTTGTCTTCTAACCAGGCTTAGAAGTTCAAAAACTAGTCTAAGTCAATGGCTTCCTAGAGAGTTCGCTTTCTTACCGGATTTACTTTGAGCTGAATTATCTCTTTAAGCTTTGGGAACAATGGGCAACTTCATGTACTTAAGTGTTGAGGGAAGATTCCTTACATACATTTTTGTGAAACTTTATGCAATGACTTTGTTTACACAAATATTTACATACATAAAATTATGGATACTAACAAATAAAATTTTTATTGTGACAAAATGTGTTATTTTTATGACACATAAAAATTCAATGGTTCAAACTTCCACTGCAAAAGCATACAGATTCGCAGAAAACCCACAACGCCAATCAAACCCACTATGAGAACATGACCAACAAAGACTCACAACTCGCACTTCGCCCTCATCTAAAAATACACTCGAAATACACCTGAATATCTCGGACTGATCTCTCACTCTTCATGCCGGCCGATTAAAAGTTAAACACCATTTAACGTAAGCATGAAGTATTTCAGTCAATTTAATAAATTCACTTCCATATGTGTCTTAGAAGATTTAACATGAGTATGTAGAAGAGTGACTTCACCTGATCCACTTCATATTATATACTCTATAAGCAGAGATAAAATCGAATACTATATATATATACTATATAATATACATATATCATAATACATATAATACTATATATATATACTATAAAAATACTATCGAATGAGAGATGTAATGATAGTATAGAGTGAATAATATACAGAACGTTTTATGTCAGAGGCCCTCCCCCAGAAAAAAATTCGTGAGGATACCAACTGAGTATAATGATATATTATATTAAGTACATAATATATATATATATAATATATATATATACCATATACGTATGTTTGTATAGAGTATATATCATTATATATATATAATATATATATATATAAATAATATATATAGAGAGAGGGGAGAGTGAGAGAGAAGAAGAGAGAGAAGAGCCGCGGAAAAATTGAGAGATCGATATGTATAATGTTTAGAGGAGACAGACCACGAAGAAGAAACACCATTACAGCAAAAAAAGGACCATAAGGAACATTATAATATATTATATATATATATATATATATATATAGATTATATATATATATATATAGATATATATTAATAATATATATATATATATTATATATTATTTGGGTGACCGCAGTGAAAGGGAGGGCAGAAAATAATTTATCCACGACTTAGTCAAAACGAAACCCAACAAACGTGATCAGTATTTGCAGATTTTCGATTAGTCCAAAGTTTGAGCACGAAATGCAGAGGACATGTTAACCTGTGCTGATTGGACGTTCAAAGTTTCCAAAAACGCGAATTTATAAACATAAATTATTTATATATACATATTTAATATATATATGATAGATTTATATATATATATAATATTAATGAGATATACCTTATATATCAATAACCTATGATTATATATATATTATAGATAATATATAAATATATATATTACATTCATATATATATTATATATATATAATATATAATATATATATTATATATAATATTACTTATATATAATATATATAATATAATATATAATATATATATATAATATATATAATATATTAAGTATAATAATAGTATATATAAAAAAAGTATATATACTATATATGATATAGTAAAATATACACACAAATGTGAGAGTATTATATATATATATATTACTTTAATGTAATAAGGATATAATATATATTATATATATGAGAAAAAGATAGATGATAAATAGTTGATTTGTTAACTTCAATGAAGACCACTGCTAGAATATAATAAGTAAATATATAATAATAATATAGTAAATATAGTATATATATATATTATAATATATATATATAAATTATATGAAGATATATATCATGATATATATATAATATAATTTTATATAAGGTAATGTGTATTCTTTTTTAATATATATTTATATAATATAGTATATTAGTTAATATATAGGTATATATATGTAATTTATTATTATATATATTATAATATAATATATTAGTATATATATATATATTATATACTATACAGTAATATAGTACTATGATAATATATAGATAGTAAATATAGATTATAGTAAGATATATTATAGTGTAATATTATAAGAATAATAAGTATATTAATAATAGAATAGAGATCGTGATAAGGATACTAGTGAACGAATAGATGATAACTATATGACTAGTAATAATAATATATTTATTATAGATATAGTAATTATAATGATATAATATATTATAGATATATATAATTATTGAATATAATATAATATATATATATAATTATATAATATATATATAATTATAGAATATAGTATAATGAAATATATATTTAAATATAATATATATGATTTACTACGACATTATAATACAATATATATAGTATATATAAGAGATAAAAAAGGTATATACTATATATATACTATATATTATATATATAGTTATATATAATATATTATAATCTATAATACTTATCATATAAATATATGAACGTTATCATATGTATATATATTGATAGTAATATATATGATAATAGTAATATATATGAATAATATAGACGATATATCCATCCTGGTATGAATATATTATATATAAGAATATATAGAATATAATATATATATAAGAAAAGAATAATAGTATATAATATATATATAATATATATAAAATATATATAATATATATATATATTAATATATATATTACTTAATAGATATAAATACTATCAAAATATATAATATATAATATTAAGATTTGTGAGTAGATAATATATATATATAGTAATATATAAGTTTGTAAAAATATAACTATATAATAATATATAATATATAAGTATATAGAGAGATATATAGTGAGAGAGAGATCTTGTATTATATATACTATATATATATATAAATAATATATAACGATATATATATAATATACACCAGTAATATATATAGATATATAGATAATAATAGGATTAGAGAGAGAAATGAATGAGATTAGAGAGAAAGAGATAGTTAGATAGTATATGATATATATATATAATATATTTAATAAAACATTATTTATTTTTTTTTATTTCTCCAAATAATGTCAAAAAATTAATATTGTGATAGAGATGATGTATTAATTGTCGGTAGATTTATTATGCTTAATAGCAATTAATTACAGATTATCTTTAATTAACATGAAAGTTGAATTAACCTTTAAATAAAACACTAAAAGAGATAATTAATTGAAACTTATAAAAAGTTCAAATGAAAGATTAAATCTATGTTAAATAATTAATATAAAATGAAGAGAAAATAACGATCCTGTTCTTAATTCCAATTAAAAGTTACTTGCGCGAAAAAGTAGTCGAACTACTTTTGTAATAATATCGTAATATGCTTAGCGTTTTTTCAGATTTCAGGGATCATGCAATTCTTTTTCATGAATATCTCTCTCTCTCTCTCTCTCTTCTCTCTCTCTTTCTGCATCTCTCTCTCTCTCTCTCTGCTCATCTATCTATCTCATATATAGATAGTAGATATAATATATATATGTAGATAAGAGAATATTATAATATATAATATATAGTATATAATATTATATAATATGAAATATAACTACTAAATATATATTTATAGTATATATATAATATATAGATTATATATATACATAGTGAGTATATATTATAGAGATATGATATATAGTAATATAAAGATATGATAATAGACTACATCATATAATGAGATAAAAGTGATATATATACATACCCATAAATGAGTAAATAGTATATATATATATGAAAGATAATAGATATACTATGAGCAGAGAAATATAGAGAGAGAGGAGATATATATTTTATTTAATTTTATTATTATTAAGATGAAGAGAGAGATGTAAATATAAAATATATAATAGTAGATAGAAGAGCAGTATAGCGTTTTTGAGTAAATGACATATATAGTAATTAGAAGAACGTATAATATTTGTTATATTTTGATCATATATATTATATATATATATATATATATGAATACACCAATACCTAATCATAGTGAAGAATATAAAAAATAGTGATATATAATCAAATAGAATTCAATAATATTAAATATACTATTGAATGGAGTATAAGTATATATATATATGATATAGATTAAAGTCATAAATGAATTGTTCTGCATAAGTAAAGAGAATGAATAATGTTATAATATAGTATAATTAATAATAGAGTTATAATTATAGTGAATATCTGAAATACTTCTGAAAGATGAATATAACAACTATATTAAACAATATGAAAATAAAGTAATAAACACGTTCGAGTGAGAGATAAGAGAGAGAGAGAGAGTATGAAGAAGAAGAGATAGTGAGATGATATATATGATATATACTAGAAAATAATATATAATATATGAGATATATATAAGTAATGAGTTAATCCACGATAGTATAGATAATAATAAAATAAGTACAGACAGTATAAGTAAGTATATAATAATTGTTACATATCTACAATCATCGAAGAACGAGGAAAAGCACAAAAGATTAGAGTATTCGCAGATATGATTATTCAAAGATGAGGAAAGGAGAAGAAGATGGGAAAGAGATTGATCAAACGAGAGAGAGAAAGAAAAAGAAGAATTACGTCTACGCGAGGCAAAGAACGAGGTAAAATTCATTCGAGAAATATAATTGAAGAGAGAAAGAGGTTAACTGACAAAAAGATAGAGAAAGAAGATTGATATATATTTTTTGGGCTTCAGCAAACCGTAAGACTCGTATAAATGGTTTGGAACTAAACCAATATATTATTTTAGCAGATGTAATATTCATTATTATATGTTAGTGTGCTGGATAGATTATATTATGATAAAGATGATTTATATGATTTTTATTATGATGATTAATCTTGTGAGGTGAAGACTCAAGATAATAAGACTTGATGAAAAAAATGATTATCTGAAGTAATTTAATGTTATAATTTTTAGTGTATATTTATGCTGAATAAATTGTTTTATAAATGTAATTTATAAATATTATGCCAATATATACCGATTAATAATTAAAAATTAATATCATTATATGCATTAAGGTGAAAATATTAGTGGTATTAATATAAATATATTTATAATAATTATGTATATTGATTTAAGATTTTACCATTTATGTATAGATTAATATATATATATTATATTATATAATTGTTAGATTCTATTATTTTTAAAATACCTTGATATATTATTTTCTTATTATTATATTCATTTTATAATAGATTTGTTGATTTTATATGTTTTTAAAATTTATAATTTAAGTTTTTCATTCGACAATTTGTCGACAGTGAATTTAAAATTTTATTGTCTATTAATTTTGAAATAATATAATATGTATAATTTTTAATTTACATATTAATATAATTATTTATAATGTGATATGATATGATGTAAATGTGGTTACGATGTATTATATAAAACTTTTATTATTTTTTATATTTTTTTGATATAATAAATTATGTTATATTAAATTTAATTATTATATACTTAATATTTATAAAAATGATTAATTTATAAATTTTCTTTTGAAACGAAATTTATTGCATTACACATTCTTTATATTAGTTAACATTCATTTTTTAATATCCTGTACTCTCTCTCTCTCTCTGAACTCTCTCTTCTGCTCACTCTCTATTGATCTCATTGACTCTTTGTCTCGATCTTCATAATAACTTCCATAATATTTTTAAATGTAATTTTTATATATTGAATATATTATTTAATATACAATATATGTATAAAATGAATCTTATTAACAATTATATTATATTAATCCTTTTTATGTTATGTTTATTAAAATATAATATAATATTATATTAATTTAAATATTCTAATTATAGTATATTGATATTTTATTTTTTTTAATTTTAAGTGAAATAGAAATCTGTTAAATATTATCATGTAGAATTATTATAAAAAGATTAAATATTTATATAATAATAATTCTCTAATTAAATACTTAAGTTATTGCTAATTTACATTTTCATTTAACAAAAAAATTACAATATGCTTCTAATGTTTGTAAACTGATTAATCTCAGTTTTATTGTTTACCCTCACGCATATTTCGGAAGAAATCCGGGCTAGTGTCAAGCCTTTATAAATTATATTTTTTAGACAAGAATGAAAATATTCTTTAAAATATTTATTTTTAATAAAAAATATTAATATATTCTGGTATATTTGGGTTATGAATCATCAAAATTTGTTATATATAAATTAATGTTTAGCATGTTTCTGGCAAAAAAAAAAATAATACAATTTTATTTGAACGTAATTTTTTTGAAAATTTGAGTATGATAGTGATCTGATCGATTTCTTTATTAATATACGAATAACTTCGGTGCTTTAGTTTGAGACAGCACGTAAGAATTTAGTAGGAGTCGCAGCTCGTTAATATAATAATTATAAAAATATAGTTATATTTATTCTTAATTGTTGTGTTCTGTTAAAGAATGGTAGATTTTAATATAAGTTCGTTCTCTATATTTTATTATTTAATATGATATTAATTTAATAATATTTATTAATAATATATATATTATAATTTAATTATAAAATTAATTTATTGTTTATATATAAATGATTATATATATAATATATATAGTAATAATAAATTCATTCATATATTATATATTATAATAAATTTTATATATATACATAATATAAAATAATAGTTATTATTTAATATATGAATTATTTTAAAATTTAATTTATTATAATAAAATCTGCAGTTAAATCATGGAAAATTACAAATTAACTGAAATTTAATTTCCATACATTGTTTTTAATTTGTGAAAAAAAATTTTACAATGTTCTATTATATTGTAAAAATAATAATTTATCTAACTATAATGAAATATGCATATTGAAAGAGGATTTTTCGATTTTTGATTGTATGGTCAGCTTATATGATATATTTTTTATTGTAGTGGTGAGATAGTCAATCAATCATATCGGTGGTTGTGTGTGTGTTATCATGCTCTATCGCGTTCTATTTAAAATTTTACAAAAAAACATATTTGGATTGCGTTTAATTTAACTTAGCCACATTAGGTCACAGGAAAAAAGTTTTTTAGTTAGGTCTATCGTATTATCATACATCAAAAAAATTTCCTTGACTTGACAGCACCTTGCCGCTAGAGCGATATGATATGTTAGTTATAGTTGAAGATTTAAGTTATAGTTTTAAGTTGACGCGTAAGAGCTATGTTTAATGTTTAATTGAAATTAAGCTAGTGTAATGTAAAAATTTGGAGAAGAAAGAATGTAACTTTATAGTTAGTTAAAAGTAGAGTCAAAGTGTTAATTTTGTTGAAGTTAAGTAAAGATTTTATAGTATTTTATGATTCAATTTAGATATTGGAAAGATATGATGTGGTGGAGGCGTTATTATTAAAATGATGTATTAGGCAAAAATAATGACTGTTACAGAATATAAAAATTGATGAATAACAAATTGATATGCCATAATACTGATTAAGTAGACAATAATTGGGGACTACAATGTCTCCACACATCTATACCCAACATATGCATAAGTGTGCGTGAGAGATAAGCTTATAGTACCTGTGTTTTGATTTGTTTTTGATATAAGGGAAAATGGTCAGACAAGGTTTGCATAATTAAAAAAATTTATTTATTAATGTCGAATCTGAGGTTAATCGAAATCAATATACTAAAAATTTGTATCATGAATTAATAAACTAAAATATTTAGTCAACTATTTATGATCCTCCATCTGTAAAAAGATCGATGGATAAATGGACACTCTTATGTATGAATATATTTTGAGTGGACTCTCAAAAATCCTTTGTTTTTGAACCCATTTGGGTCTCTTTAGTTCCCTCGATGTGGAATGTGAAGGTGAAGATAGGTTCAAACAGTGAGGTAGGATAGGATTTATGAAAATTTCGACGAATTCGACCTCAATTTTTTATAATTTAATATTAATATCAATATCCCTGCAAAGCCAACGCAACCACTTCCATTCATGCAAATCTAGAATATTGAAATAATGCTATCAATTTTTGAACAATGTGTTTTCACAGCGATGCGAACCCAGTCTAACCAGCTTATTGTGATGATGGGGAAAGAATACTCGATTTCAACACTAAGTGCTATATCTCTCTTTTTATTTCGCGAATGAAATTATCATTATGTCTAATTATTGACTAATAGCTTTCATTGTAGCTCTCTTTAAATTATTTGACAGGACTGGTATGCTTAACCACGGATGTGATTTTTACTCAAATCGATTAACTCTCACTGCGTCGATGATTACACTTACTGCTTCATAGTACCTCAGATTTGTCAAAATTATCCTTTCGGATGACATATAATCGAGTGAGTGCTACTCTTCACCAACAAATCGTCCGGAAGTAGGTATTTAATTGTTCGTAATTTAGTTGAAGTTTTTTACATTTCTCAAGTCATGGGATCTACATATTTTACTAAATTCCTAGAGTATAAACTGACACTTATTAAAACCACCATGATAAACAAAGTGGTTTTGAAATCGCTGATGATTTTTCATTCAACAAAAAACTTATAGAAATTCCTCATCTCCACAATTTATATATCTAGAACTGTGGAATATCATGCAAACCAGCACTTGAACTGTAATGTATTTCATGTCAGAAACTAGCAATTCTACAACTACAACATGCAAAAATGCCGAATAATTGATATACTGCTTTTCGAAGACCCATAATCACACCTGTGTATAATAAAAGACCTCTTTATATGTCATACTATTTTATTTTATATAAAATAAAATAGAAATGCAATATGAACAAACAAAACTATCGCAAGGATGAACCAATCGATCATTCCACTGTCGAGAGTGACGTATTGACCACGACACCGCCAACACACCCACACACACTCCCAATAAGGTTCAATCAACCTGAATATGCTAATTATTTTAATATTTTAATTTATTTTTACGCTATACAAATAAAGTAAAAATAACCTTCGCCTACATTATATATATCATATATATGGTAGAGTGACTATTTAAAATTTCCCTATATTATATGTGATTGATTTTGTACCTCATTAGGTAGTATAAATATTCCTACTACCTTTTTAACTGTTGACCTGAGTTTCAAAATTTTAATCAATTGATAGCTTATATAATTATATATTATTATATATATTAATTATATATATATATATTATACTATTATATATTAATATATAATATATACATATCATATATTTATCTTTTATATATACTATATTATATATTATACTTATATATATATATATATAATAAATATATATATTATAATATTAATATATATAATATATAGTATTATATAATATCATATATATATATATATATTATATATTTAATATATATATTATATATATATAAATATAATGTATATTAAATACTATTATTATATAAAATATATATATAATAATTATATATAATATACATATAATATATTAATAATATATATATAATATATATATAATATTATTAATAATATATGATTATATATATAATATATTATATATAATTATATATATATACTAATATTATCTAAGATACAAAACTCAAGATAAGCAAAATAATTAGAATATATCATGTAGTTTCACAAATAAAATATAAATTACTCACATATGCGAGTCAAATATCCTCAATATCTGCGAGAGAGTCTCCTGAAAAGCATTTATTAGATGGATAAGTCTGTCGTTCACAATATATTCAAAATATATATTTCAAAAACCAATATCGACACCGGAAGGGCTAATATGCCAAGCGATAAAAACTTAGAGAAGAGCCGTAAATAATGGAGTACTATTGAACTGTGCATTGTGATTCAATATAATTAAACATTTCTATAGGCAGGTATAATATCAAACCATTTACAGAATATACTACATAGAGATCTCTCAAATATCTTATATAATTCTCACAACTATGATTGATCTGTATATGATCATTATAGCATTAAAATTATACAGCGTGAGAGTAAAGTAAGAGACAATATGTCAGCCTCCTTATAGGTAAGAATAATTTTTGCCTAGATCTAACTCTAAGAGTAGATTTTGGTAAAAAAAATTAAATTTTTATTATATTTGTGAATTATTATATTATTTAAAATATACCTATACACACTTTTAATATTTGTTTATATGATAAGGTATTGAAACATCAAATCCCAATGCGCTCCATCTCCTGAATATAATTTATAAAATCCTCAAAGATATACTTACTGATTACATATACTCCAGATTATTTTCATATATATTATCTTTCACATATTGTTTATTACTTCTCCATTTTATATTTTCAAATTCTGATATACAAAACTTCATATTATTCGTTTTCCTCTGTATAATATATATATATATATATATATAATATACAGCGTATAATATTTATATAAATATTAATATTAATATTATATATATATATATGTAATATATTAATATTAAATATTTATATATAATATATTTAATATTATATTTATTATATTAATATATTACTATATATATATCATATATAACTTTTGGTGCTAATAGGTCAAAGGTTAAATTAAAACTAAATGTTAAATATTCAATTATTTTCACCGGAGTAGGGGAAAAACCAAATCATTATCACTAAGTAATTAAAATGTAAACTACGTACATAGACTACTATAACAACGGCGAGTATTTAAAAATTGTTGATAACCGTAAATGATTAATGATGCAATAATGTAATAGAAGGTAGAATAAGTCGCTTTTGCACGTAGATGAGCATAGTCAGTCTATAATTAGTTTGTTATGATATATAATAATATAATGATAATATATATAATAATGTCAGAGCGTGGTACCAGTAAACATCAAGTGCCTGTGGTGGAAAGACCAAATATTTGCCACAATCACTCTTCATAGGAAGATAGGAGAATGACGAAATTAGTTTATGGACCCACCCCAACCCCAATGATATATTGATAATGGAGCGTTCCCATATCAGGCTTTATACCTATAAAAATTCACTAGACTCCACATATTTAAGGAGAGTTGTGTGAGTGAACTATCTCAGATAAGAGATGCACATTTTGTACAAGGAAAAGAACACCTCTGTCATGTATACAGTATATCGAAGATAAGAGATGCACATTCTGACAAGGAGAAAGAGCACCCCTACAGATCAAGTTAAGAGATTAAATAATTAAGATAGTAATGTTAAACATTTTGTTACTAAATGTATATATAAAGAACTAACCTCATATTACATATAAATTTCAAGTTAAGTAAGATGAGCACATTCTGTACAAAGAAAAGAACACCCCTGTACAGATCAAGTATGAGATGCACATTTTGTACAAGGAGAACAACACCCATGTTCAGATCAAGTAAGAGGTACACATTTTGTACAAAGGAGAACAATACCTTACTGTTACAGATCAAGTAAGAGGTGCACATTTTGTACAAGGAGAACAACTAAACAACCAAGATAAACATAACAGATCATAAGTTAACCGAGTAATGTACATATTTATTGTACAATAGGAGAATAACAAGCACTACCATGTTACAGTATATCAAGTATAGAAGAGGCACATATTTCTGGATACAAGTATAAAACAACAAATCCACATAATACATGAATCGAAGGTAATAAAAGTATAGCATCAATTCTACAACAAAAAAAAAAAACAAAAAAAAAAAAAAAAAAAAAAGAAAAAATATAAAATATAAAATAAATAAATAAAAAAATATATAAAAAAAAAAAAAAAAAAATAAACGAAACTCATAAATATATATATACATGATAATGAGAAAAAATAAGTCATAATTTAAATTTAGAAATATAAATATGGAGAATAAGCACCTCTGACGACAGTAATCAATTAAGAGTAAGCTACAATTCTGTAATATCTAAGGAGAGAACAACATAACCCATCATATATCAGTTAATTACAAGTAAAGAGATGCATACTATTCTATGTACAAAGGAAAGTGATGATATAGCCTAGCAGCCAACCGGAACAGGAAAGCAACCAACCCTATAACAGATCAAGTACAGAGATGCACATTCTGCACAAGGAAAAGAGCACCCCTGTACAGATCAAGTAAGAGATGCACATTTTGTACAAGGAGAACAACAACCAAGTACAGATCTCAAGTAAGAGATGGACTTATCACGCTCTTATAGATACTCGAAGAGAAAACACAAAACCCAATGTAGCAAGATCTAAAGTAACGAGAATCGCAATCCTTACTCCTGTAGCGACTAAGCATAGGCTATAAAGTATAATAACAACTAAACCCTTAATACAGTACTCTACATATGTGTAAGTAGTAAATGTCGTTATATCAAGTACGAGGAGAACAACAACAATACTTAAGGTACAATCAAGTAGAGATGCATCATTTCTGTTACAAAGAAGTAACATATTACCACTTGTACAAGACTCATAAGATAATAGATTCACATTGCTCATTTTCAAGGAAAACAGTATGCGTGAATCCAGCTCAAATATGCGATGCATACTCCATAAAGGGTTAACGACTCACGAACGACTCAGTCATACAGGATTCGAAACTGGAGTGGTGAAAAGAAACTCTGAAAGCGAATCAGAATACCCAACGTCTTAGAAGCTTGTTTTTTTTAAGAAAGGTAATGTGATCTTTCCATAAATGATCACGAGAAAAGATACACCATGAAAGAATATTAAGAACAGGAGAATGTTCGAGTTGTGTGTATTCGACGAATAAGTTGTAGCTGTGTATGCTATGTTGAAGTAGATAGATGAAAGCAAATACTGGGGGTTTTAAGACTTTAAAAACAGTCATGATTTCATCACTCCAACTAGAGATACGATAAAGATGCAGATATCAGTTGCTATATTGCCATCCTCCTTACATCAATTATTTGTTACTGAGTGGGCAGTCTTTCAAATTGAAAGGAGTAATGAAGGGTACAGTAGTTGGTATTAGAATGGATAAGTGTCGAAGTGAAACATATAAAAATCATCAATAGAAAGTAGAAAAATGGTTGGTGACAGAATAGAACCCTGAAGAACACCACTATTTATTGATTTAAAAGTGAACTGTGATCGTATGAAATGTCTGAAAGGAAATCAGTAATACAGAATGTTTCAGAAAAAAGGATAAATACAGAAGTATGAAGGTTTAGGAGTCTAAGCTTTGTGCCCTACCCTGTGGAAGGCTTTCGATATCTCTAATAACACAGCAAAACTTTCACCGAAGTCCCGAAGAGTAAAGTAAAGTTGAACTTTACTTGCTTTAAGCATTATTGACGATCGAGATAAGTTGAGAGGATTTAAGATGTTTTTAAATCTTTATGTTAATGATAAATCTGAAATCTTTATAAATAGCAGAGTTTAAATAGATAGGACTATAGTTTGAGTATTAGGGATTGCCTTTCTTCAGCAAAGTCTGAACGAGTCACTCAAGGAAATGTTGAAATTGAAAAGTAGAGACGAAACAGTTTACTAAGGTAAGGTGCAAGTTGGGAAGAACAAGTTTTGAGAACCACAGAAAGGATACTGCCAGAATCCTACGCAATCTTAATGTTAATCTCAGGGATTATAAATTACATCTTTAGACGAAATTGTATATATATATATATATATATATATATATATATATATATATATATATATATATATATATATATATATATATATATATATATATATATATATACTCTCTACTATATATATATATATATATATATATATATATATATATATATATATAAGGTATGAGAGAAGAGCTCAGCTTTAGCAGGAAGGAAAGATAGCTGTGGTGCCATCGAAACAAAACAAGAGGAGGGAGAGAGGATGAAGCAATATTAGATTTAACATTTTTTTGTACAATATCAGAAAAAGAATGATATTGATGAACCACAAGTTTTATTGCATTTACTACGAAAAAAATGAGTTTCTAATAATATCTGGAAAAAATAGATTTTAAGCGATTCCGAAATTAAAGGTGAGAACCACAAGTTTCTCGAGTTTGAAGATGACAGTAATTTTTGAAAGCAGCTTCCTTGCTGTTAATAGCATCAGTTTTTGAAAGGTTTATTGGGTTTAGTTGAAAGGAGAATAAATGGAATGTACGCATCCATTTCAGAGAGATTTACCTTATCTATGCGGTCGGCATACTCTGAGGGAACCCTTCTTTTAAATTAATATTCATTCCAAGGGAAATCAAAAAAGTACGATTGTAAGTTCAACCAGTTAGTCAATAACGTATTCTCATTAAAAGATTTGAAGAGATGGAAGAAGATACAGAGCTTTGAAGTTGATCGAGGGGAACCTCAAGGTGAAATGAGCTCAACAATGTAAAGATAAAGAATAGAAATTAAGGAAAGGTTTAGATTCTAGAATGTTGGGTTTCTCCAAGACAGTCAAGGATACGGACAAGGAGTTGTGCTATCTGTTCAAGTTTTTATTGGATAGAGAAATAGAAGGAAAGTTTACCAACTGTTTATTGAAAACTAAAGGTAATCATTGGCTGTGGCGAACATTGAAGTTACCCAAAATAGTGAATTGTGATAAAAGAAGATAAGAATGAATTTGTCCTATTTTGTAATTTAGATTGTCATACAATTAGGCTGGTCAGTAGAACTAGATTATAAATACGAAAATCAGATGAATTCAATTGTAGATTGAAAGAGAGCCTAAGTCACATGGTAGAAAATTTGGTAGATTTCAAATTAGAAATACAAGAATAGACAATATCATTCCGTAAATATAAGCAACATCTCTCTTTGACTTTTTGACTAAAAATTGGGGATAGAGATAGTAGGAAAGAATAGTGTATGGTTTGTTTTTGGGGCACTGAGACACCTTGGTTTGGGTTAGAACAAGAGATGAGCTCTACAAGAAGAAGAGAGGTGCTGTTCAACAAAGCGGAAATTAAAAGGGAGACTGAGAATGTTGCAGAAATTAAGGAAAAAGAAAACCGTGTATCAATGCAAGTCGGAAAAGATTTTGGCACCTCTTAGGTCGACAGCTTCCAGGTGATGTTGGTGGTGGTGGTGGTGGTGGTGGTGGTGGTGGTGATGAAGGGTGATGCGATATTGAATTCTTCGTAGCTACATTTGTCTGTGCCATTTCAAATAAGTCTTAAGGAGTATGTGTGTGTGATTGTTGTAATGGTGCGTTTGAGAAAAGAAGTGTCACCACAGGACTAATGAAATATAATATATTTCATCTCTTTCTTACTATGAATTAGTTTAGTTGTATTAACAGAAAACTTACCATTTTTCTTTTCGTGTGTATACTTAACATTTTTTTTCATTCTATTTTCTTTTATTCTTATTCATTCGTAAAGCATACTCTAAAATTATTTTTTTTTTCGCCATTTTTTAAAACTTAGTCCAATAAAAAACTAAATAAACAATCGGAAAATCTTTTCTTTTCTTCTTCTTCTTTATTTTCCATATATTTCTTTTTATTGTTATTTCAGCACACTCTAACACTCAATTTAGTCTAGATAGATTTTTCGTTTTCTGTTATAATAAAAAATATACACAGCACGTCTCAGAATGTCACCTCTCTACAAGTTACCTATTACTCGACTTTTTTAACGTTTTAAGTTTATGTTTTTTTTTTTACTTTAAAACACTTTACAAGTTATCAATATTTTCAACAATTTTAAATTTAATTTCTTTAAATAGTCCACCCCATATGCTATATAAGTTGTTTTATATTTTCTTATATTTTAATATTAGAATTTTATTTGGTCATTACTCAGATATTTTTTTTACTTTTTTCCTAATCAGATTAGCCTTATGCTATATATGCTATATAATGGGGAAGATGTTATATTGCTGTAATCGATCTGGGAGGTCTTGTAGGGCCTTTGTCTTCTTATTCAGACATTTGTTTTTAATTTGTTTTATTATATGCATATAATAAATTTTTTTAATGTAAGAATTTTTTTTTAATTTTAATTTTCATATTATAAAGAATTCTTTTGGTTGCAATTTGAAAAAAAATGTCTGAGAGTTTAAGTTTTAATTGATATATTTATTTCATTTCATTATAGGAAATTACTTTTTAAGTAATTTTAAGAAACACTAAGTACCTCAGATATTAATTTAAGCATTTTTACTTTTGGAAAACATAAAAGTATTAAGACTTAGAACGATCCGAAACGTTTTTTTTTTATATATTAACTTTGCAAATTTAATAATAAAGCTCCATAACCCTAAACAATATTTAAATATTTTACCACCATATTGAACATGAATTAATTAAAAATTTTCATAAAACGTTAGAATGACTCATCCCAATCAAATATAAATTTAATTCCTTGTAAAAGTCTCTGATACTCAACATAAAGCTGTCAAACATTGCTTTAACAATTCACCCAAGAAACCAGAGCAAACAAAATTTACATATAAAAACTTGTTAGCTTACAACAGTCATCAATCCAGAAATTTTTTCTTTTTGACGTGGTTCTGTTTTGATTAAATTTTGAATAATCGGGGACGCCTGTAACTTACTCTGCACTATTCAACAAATAAAAGAACAATGGATTACAATTTTTAGTGTCAATTTATTTAACCTTCTCATTACTTGCTTCTTTATGAATGTGTATAATGTATCTACATATTGAGTTGTCCATATCACCCTTATTATATTTTTCTTTATTTTTCAAATTACTTTGTGTATAATTTCCAAATGTATTTGTTACGGTATTTGTCATGTTTAATTTAAACATTTTAGTTTTTTTTATATATATGAATGTGCCTTCGTGTCACTTTGCTAACCTAGTACTGTGAACTTGTCATCCTACATTGTGATATATTTTTTTTTTTTCCCTTTCATTAACATTCAAATCGATCCAGAAGACCAATAAATTTAACTTATAACTTTAACTTCATTTTTAAAATCAAAGAATGAATTTATTTATTAATTTATCTAATCAAATTAAAATTTAATTTAAATTGAATAAAAATCAAATTAAAATTTAATTTAAATTGAATAAAAATCAAATTTTAAGAGTAGCTTTGACTTCAACTAACATAAATCTTCAATGATCATATATTCTAGTTGAAAACTTTGAATTAAGATGTTTAAGTGCAGTTTTAAGAAACCATCCTGGTCTCATTTTTGGGAGCAGAGGATAATGTTGCAATATTCAGTATTGACATAAAAGAAGACTCAAATGTCATTTGAGTCAAGTAAGCATCTTAAAATCTTAGATTGTTTTGGCTCTGTTTCGATTTGGCACCAATATATCATAACATTTCATAATCTATTTATGTATTGGAACTCTTTTACTGCTTTAAGCTCAAACTTTGCCTTTTTTATGATCCATAAAAACAAATATCGATGTTCTTTCGCAAAGACCCCCTTGAAAGACCCTATGAGAATCTTTAGGAGAACTCCGCATTTGAATGATTCATATGCCATCCCCTACGAAGCCCTCTTTTTAGATACTCCCTTATTAAGACAGAGGAAGACAGAGAAAAGACAGGGGAGAGACAGAGACAGAGAAAGAGACAGAGAGCTGGAGGGAAGAGTTTGGGAGATGGAGGTTTAGGATGTTTTATAAGGGCATGACAATCTCAGATCGGGACTAGTGGGGACAAAGACTTTAAGATAACAAGTTCTTAAACTTAAGAAATCAGTTAGCAGCAATATTAGATTAGATCAGAGAGGGTTAAATAAAACAGAGTCCCAACTAAAATTTAGAGATAGTAGTTTCTTTTAAAAAAATGGGGAATTATATTTTTATTAATAAAAGCATAAATTTATTAATATACCATTGAGTATATAAATATATGTATAATGAAATTATATATATATAGTTATACGTCAATGTATATTAATTATTTCCTTATTTTATTTTTAATTATTAAATAAAAAGACAGAGAAATTTAAAATATTTCCAGCCACAATGTAAGGTCAGGCTGTCGGAGTTTCTGGTTCCCACCGGAGCAGAGGTAATTAAAATATAACATTTATTGTAAATATATTAATTATTATTTAATATTAATTAACAGAGTTATTAATGATCTTATATAATTTATAATAATAATTGTTATTATGGTTACTGATGACAATGGCAGGAGTTGTTTCGTCTTAAATAATAATAGCAATAATATGATAATAACAATGCAACTGTTGACAATGGCATCAGTGATATAATAATAATATAATAATGAATATATTATAATAATAATAATAATAATAATAATAAATAATAATAATATAATAATAATAATACTATCAATAATAATATAACTATCATATTTAAAATTTACTTTTGAAAATTTTTATTGTTTAAAATAAAGAATGAAATATTGTATTGAAATATATTTGTTAATTAATTTTGAAAATATATATTATTATTATTATATTGCCAATTAATACTTTTATTATTTTAATAAAAATGAATTGTAATATTGGAGATTTTGATGTGATTTTTATGTATTCATGAATATACATATGAATAAATATATTATTATTGTAAGTTTCATGAAAGTATATATATATGAATATCATTGATTAAAGTAAAACTAATTATGTTATTATTTTTCATTAGAAATTATTTTGTTATGTACTATAATAATTTTGTTTCTTATTTCTATTTAATCAGGTTTCTTATTTGGATGGGATCACTATTGTGTTCGTTTTTTTGTGGATGGAGATAGAGGAAGAAGACCCAACGCGTTTCACAAGTCCCAACATATATATATATATATATATTATATATATATATATATATATATATATATATATATATATATATATATATATATATATACTATATAATATATATATATATATATTATATAAATCTATATATATATATATATATATTATATATATTATATAATATTATATATCTATATATATATATATATATATATATTATATATATATATTATATATATAGTGTATAATATATATATTATATATATATATATAATAATAATTATTATAGTATATAAATATATATATATATATATATTTTATAATAATGTAATATATATAATATATATATATAATATATATATATATATATATATATATTATTTTTTATTATTGATTATACAACACTTATTCCCGCTCTAAGCGGGGTAGTGGCTACGTGCAGCTTCCTAATACATTATTTCCTTCATCTCGCCCTCACCCACCATCCTCCATTCCGTGTACTATCTCTCGCCACACCGCTACTCTCCCACCTATCCTCTTCTTCCAGCATTTCTTTATTCCATCACATCCACCTTTTTCTTCGGTCTCCCCCTTCCTCTTCTTCCTATCCCCTCCGCCTCCCAAACTCTCCTAACTGACTCCTCTATCCTCATTTCTTTCAGTGTCCAACATCTTAAATCCCTCCTCGGCTCTTCTACCACCCATTCTTCCTCACATCTCTCTCTTAATCCTATTCTAATCCTGTCATCTTTTACCTCACCCCACATAACGGCTCTAACCTTTCATCTCAAAACCTCCATTTCTTCTTGGGACTAGCATTCAACCCCATTCTTACACCATATAGTACGGGCTTGGGAACAACAAAAAATTTTTTAAACATACTTATTTAGTTTATGTGGATAAATCCCCT